>CP049706.1:9890284-10097495 GCA_004148225.2 Heterodera glycines
ATTTGGTATCATTCGAAAGCTCTTGATCAGCTAAGTCTAAAAACAAGGTATAAATTCGAACCGATGCCATCTAGGCACTGGGACAACTGAGTTCCAGTGAAAATGGACATTTCAGTACCAAAAAATAAAAAATTTTTTCTTATATAATGCACGAAAATCGTTTAGCCTTGAATATTGCGCTAAAAAACCGCCGCACACTCCTGAGTTTTGGTCACTTTTTATTGATGTGCAGCAGTGAAGAGTCTTCTCGTTCCGCTTCTTCCAGGCGTGCCAATAATTTGAATCTTTTGACTATTACGCCGGCCTTTCCTATTCCAATTTCTTCCGACATTCTCTTCAACAAAGTACCATTCATTGACTTTTTGTTCGGATGGAATTTACATTTTTGTGATCATTTTCCCATTGGATATTGGTAATACTGCAGAATTGTGGTCCCGCCAGAAAATAAAGTTAAAAATTTTATTTTGGTTTTCTCTGTGTGAAAAAATGTGCTGATTACGAATCCGGGCTCAGATTTTGCAAAATCATTGATTTGATCTATGATTTTTTGTCACGTACTTGATTTTTCAAAAATAAATTTAAAAAAATTAATCGGGCATAAAACACATAGACGGATGTTGTAGAGCTCAAAAAGAGCTTTCGAATGAGCTATTGGTTGGCCGGAGAAGTCAAGTTTTTAGTTCTTTACGATTTTTAAAATTTAATTCTGGGCCATTGATACGGGGGTCTGGGGTTCGAGCCCGCTTGGCTGCAGTTTATTTTTTATGATACTTGTTGAAAATCATAGACAAAAACATTTGATTCTCGAAAAGTTAATTCAGATTCATGATCAATGATCACGTATTTTTTTACCCCAAATTCTAGAAAAGAAGATTTATATAAAATTTTTTTTTCAAAAATCAAGTACTTGAGAAAAAAATCATTGATAAAATCAATGATTTTGTAAAACCTGAGCTCGGATTCATAATCAGCACATTTTTTCACCCCCAGAGAAAATCAAAATAAAATTTTTAACTTTATTTTCCGTCGGAACCACAATTCTGCAGTATTACCGGGATATTGATATATTGTGTTATAGGAAGTTGCCGTCAATTTCGCTCGAAATCGCCGCCCTTCGGCGTTTGCCATCGATGAATTGAGTCCCGACAGTCAGTTCAAACTGTTCTCCCCGGACAACCTTTTGTCGGATCGTCTTTCGCTTATCTCCAACGAATCGATCAGTTCGGTCAGCGAAACGGAGAAGGACAGATCGGCCATTGATCAGGCACACATTTAAAAGTTCTTTGGTATTAGTGAAGTATTCCCTCCCCAGATTTGACTGAAATTTTTAAATATGTGTCATTTAATTCGTGGAAACGCACTTTTTGGGGTTTTTGTGGCGCTATCGCCTATCTGACATCCATTTAGACTAATTTCATAGACCCGGACCCGAATTCGAACTAATTGTAAGTCTTACCACAATTTTGTTTGAATTCGCATAGTGAAAATGGTTCAAATGGATATCTGGTCCGTGATTAACACCCTTGTAACATTCCGGCCTTTTTCGTGCTTTTATGACCAAAATGAGTGATGTCTTAATTTGTTAAGTTGGGAATGTTTTACACCTTTAACTATGGCTGGGTTGTCAGAAAAGGCACGCGGCATTAAAAAAAAATAACCACATTGATATCAAAGCCCAGTTGTTAGGCATAAATTTTTAGGTTTATCGCGTCGGCCGGCACATAGACGGAGTTGTATGTATTTAGTTAATATATTTGAAAATGCGCAGCTCTCCGAGACCATTGAATGCTAATGACATCGGTCAGAGAAATATGTCAGTCAGACATTCACGTTTAGGTAACGTCCACGGAAATTTCTCATTATATGAAAAAAAAGGTCGTCGCCGGGGAAAATAGTGGCCGACGTAAGAAAAATTGGTCCTGGCGCACCCCCCCTGCGCCAAACGTCCGACGTATGGGGGTCTGACTGGCGCACCCCTTGTTAATGTATGACTGTTACCCAATGAAGTTTTACCTTTTCGGGTGGAAACTTTGAAAATTAAGGACAAAATTTGCGCACAGCTTAGCGATTGGTTCATCCGCTCGATGGAAGAGCGCAAATGGGCCGAACTCACCGAGGGCATAGACTTTCGCGACGAAGTCGACCCGGTGCGTCACCTCGGCCCAGCGCTGTCGCCCGGCACATTGTTCGAAATGCACCGACAAAACGAACACAGCGGCGGCGAAGACGACAAAAGCGGGACAAAGTCCGCGGAGGAATTCCATCGGCGAGAGGGAAACTCCGTGTTCTATGCAATTTGCGATGAAAGCACTGCACAAATGGCATCAACTTCGAGGTGTAACCGAATGGAAAATGGGGGAGACAAAGCAATTGGAAAAGGAAATTTAAAACCAATCGAACTCGGTCTGTTCAGAAAAAGGAATTTTATATTGTTGCAATTGTTGGGCATTACCCGTAAAATTTTTATTTGGTTGAATTACGAACAGTTAAAAAATTTGGGCCCTGAAATGTTTTTGCTTCCACAATTTTGGTCTTTGACAAA
Source organism: Heterodera glycines (assembly GCA_004148225.2). NCBI lineage: Eukaryota > Metazoa > Nematoda > Chromadorea > Rhabditida > Heteroderidae > Heterodera > Heterodera glycines. The sequence continues at coordinate 9,892,827 of CP049706.1, forward strand.
AAAAAGTAACTGTACCAATGCGAAAAGGAAATCAGTTTGGATTTTACTTTTCAATTGTTGACACAAAATGCCAAAGGTCTTGCGATTTGTCGGCCCGTTGCTGTGACGTTTCTCCGCCACCTCCGCCGATGGACCGCCGACGACGGCACAGCAACGAATTGCGGCAATCCCTGGAAAAGGGAGCCGAAGGACAAGGACTGCTTGCGAAGCGGACGAACAGCATTCAGCAGCTGATCAGTGCACTGTCCGAGAATTCGCCACCGTCGCCAAAAGTTAGTTGGCCATCCATCATTTAAATGTGTATTTTAGAATAGATTTGTGTGATCGATGAATGGTTGTGCCGATTGATCACCTTTTTAAATAGCAATTTTATTAAATTAAGCGCTGATTTGTCTTCTCATTTGACTGTTTTTTCCGTTCAGTCTTTGCGTCGTTTCGATGCGTTGCGCACTTTTCCCTTTCCATCCCTTCGCGTTCCGTTCCGAAAGTGGCGACCGCCCAAAAAGGAATTCATTTATGAGCACTCAAAACCGATGGAGTGAGTTGGGGACAATGCGATGGGCGGGGGGAGAGAACGGGCGGAATTGAGACGAACTGGAAAAGTTTTTCCATCGGGCAGTGGGAACCTCCCCAAAACTCCTGGACCGTCGCTGATTACCACCCCATATTTGACAAATAGATAGAGCCTTCTTCAAAGCCTAATTTGTAGTATTTGATCAACTGTAAAATAGTCTTTTGGTCCGCCGATTTCTCCTCTCCCGCCTAAAATGAAAAACATTTTCAGTTTCATCACCCAATTGGCCCTTCAGAAGCACCGCTGCGCGGGTTGTGGCCTCAAATTGGACCACGTTTATGTGAAGCGGACGCTCTATTGCCATTACTTCTCGAAGTTGTTCTGCCAGTGCTGTCACCAGGGGACAAAAGTGCGAAACATTTGACAGACAATTAAACTGTCAAATCAACAGTAAATTCATTTAGACGCGAATCCCTGCGCTCATTTTGCACGAGTGGAACTTCAAGGAGTACCCAGTGAGCGACATTGCTCTCAAATTTCTGCTGGACAACGCCGACCAGCCCGTGTTCGATGTCCGACTGGTCAACCCCGGGCTGTACCGTCGTGCAAAGAATTTGCGCAAATTTCGGAAATTGCGCGTCAAAATCTCACACATGTGGCCCTTCGTGCAGATGTGCAAATTGGCAGCCGAACTGATGACGGAAAACGGAATGTAAGTGCACTCTTTTATTCTGGGGAAGATGGAAACACAAAAAAACGGTCCCCTAATTACTTCTATTTTTGAAAAATCCTCTTAATTAAACAGTCGGTTCGGGCAGCCGGGAGGCATTATGCGTATCCAATTTTTAAACTATTTTTTATTTTTCGCACTTATAATAACTGTTTGTGTTGCTTTTCCCCTTTTTTTAAATTTTATTTTTATGCCTTCAAAAATGATAATTCGTTTAGCCTTAGGACAATGTTCGCCTCTGTGCCCAAACGCTTTTTGTCGTTGGAGTCGGTGGACGTTTACTCGCTGCTCGACTTTGAGCGAATTGCGAACAAAAATCTGATCGAATTGGTTGAACCGTTGGCTTTGAAGGGCGCCGCGCACATCGAAAATTGTGAAGTGAGTCGTCCCCGACGGCATTTTCCGAGGGAGTGGCACGGCATTTCCCCCCCCCCCCATTTTAGCGGTGCCGTCAAAATGCCTTTTTGTGCCAAGTTTGCATGGTCACCGACGATTTGCTTTTCCCCTTCCAAACCGAACGCTGTTACCGCTGCGATGGCTGTGGCTCTCTGACCCATTGGAAATGCTACAGAAAAGTGCCAAATGATGGACAGGCCGAGGAGGAAGTCAGATGTGAAAAGTGCGAAAGGATCCGACGGAAAAAGTCATTAATTAAGAAATAATGAGTGCCGATTGAATGGTCATTGCAAAAACAATCGATTTTTAATCATATAAACCAATGCCGAAACCCTCGAATCTTTCAGGTGCCGACTCCAGCGGAATGTGTCCACGGACAGATCGGCTTGTGGGTCCGATTGAACAAAAATAAATCTTATCACCCGAGTTTTTCACTTTTTTTCATATGCTTCGCTTGTGTCTTTCCATCCCTCTTATTTCCTCCTCTTTTTTGAACATAGTCGCGTTAAATGATTGAAAATAAATGACACTGAAAAACCATCACCAAGCAGTGTTTTCATAAAGACATTTCCCTCAAAAAAGAAATGAAAATAAATGTTTGAAAAATGATTTATCGAAGAGGTAAAAAATTAAACAAAATGTTGAGAGGAGGTCCTTTGGAATAAAAGGTTGAGGTAGGAAGGGGAAAGGAAATATGAGGTAATAAAGTTAGTAAATTGGTGGCTTAAAGTTTTTTGCCGATCGATTGCGACTCCGTCCGATGCTTAGATTAAACGAAAATTTGAAAAATCCGAACGGACTCAGCAAAAATTTGGCCAAAATGTTCCCGATTAAGCCCAAAAAGCATCGGACTCGCCGCAATCGGTCGGCCATCACTTTCTCTCCTCGGCACTTCGTCCGCCCCTTTTTCATTGCTCTTCGCCAGCGATGGCTTCGCCCTCCCTTTCCTCGCCGTGCGGCGCCCTTTCCTTGGTTGGTCCGCCCTTTTTCTGTTCTTTGTTGGGACATTCGGAGGCCAAATGGGCGGTCGATTGGCACACGTAGCATGCCTTCACATTCTTTTGCGGCATTCTTTTGCATTGCGACGCTTTGTGCCGTCCGTACTGACCGCAATTGTAACAACTGAACGGAAAAACAACCGAATGCTTTCAAGAAACAATTTGAAAAATTCTCAGGGTTTGATAAAAAAAGCAAAAAAATGTCTATTTTTTGAAAACCCCAGAAATATGTCTAGATTTCTAAAAATCCGGAAAAGTTTTTGCGCCAGAATCTTGATTAGCGCCTAAGACTACAATAGAAAAATGCTTTCCTTTGTTCGGTTCATGAAATAACGGAAAAGTACCCAGGGTTTTATTTATTTTCGAGGGAGAATACCGACCTTGAGGAGTCACATAATGCGGGGGGGGGGGGGGGGGGGGAGGAATTATGCCCAAATCGGATGCCATAAAAGCGGACCGAATTTCCTTCTCCTTGCGCTTGCCCAGCGGGTGAATGCGATGCCCGCGCAGAGGCGCCCCTCCGATGCCGCACACTTCGGCCGCCTCCATGCCGCGCTTGCCAAGCTGCACAATGAATTCCACCTGTTCCCCCTCGTCCAACGAACGGAACTCGGGCATTTTGAGCTTCGACTGGCAAAGGGGCAAAAGCCGATTGATTGATCAGTCAGTGATTGGGGGAATTGAGCAAATTGCCAACTGCTGCTGCACCTGATGTACGAACACGTCGTCCGCGTGCCGCTTGGCCTCCTCCATGTCCGGCACGATGAAGCCGTACCCCTTGCTGACGTTGAACCATTTGCACACCTTCATGGCAAATTAAGCAATGAAAAAGCAAAACAAGATGGCCGACAATGGCATTTTCTCTAATGGGTTAATCTCATGGACCAAAACTGTACTAATCCATGAATTGTTCCTTCCTATGCTTACCCCCATCCATTTTTGGCCAACATAAGTTTTGTAACGCTCAAAGTCCGCCTCGGTGGGCTTCCGCGGCTCGTAATGGGCCGACTCTCCGCCAGCAGAGGGCAATTCGTGTGCTAACTCGGCCATGCCGACGCCTCCACCACGGCCTTCGGACGACCCTTCGGCACCGGCACTTTTACTCGCCATTCCGCCGATCCCTCGCCAACAAATCAGTCGTTGTTACTGAAAGGAGTTCAAAAATTCGGACCTTCACGCCAAAATCGGTGCCCCTTTTACGGTATATTTTCGACCTTTTCTCTCCTGGTGGACAACAGCTCAGTTGAGAGGCCAAAACGACACAAAGCGGGAGAGCGAAATTCGCAACAACAGCAATAAAAAGGGAGAGAAATGTCAAAACAAACACTAAATGCCGCGAGCCTTTTCTGACAACACAACATTAGTTAGAGCTACAGGAATTCACCGAAATTCTGGAAGCTATTCTTAGAACTGCTTCAAAAAAGAACGGGTAGTTGTCAAGGAAATTTCAGTGCCTTTTAGTTTAGCATTTGTTATTATGTTTCAGTTATTATACCAACATCTTATTTAAGGTATTTGTCCAGAAATTCTAGTCATTTTGTAAGAAAAATGTATAATCTTCTGCCCTGTGCCCACTCACTATCTTTCCCAATTTGTCAACGACGACAGCTGTCCTCCCTCCCCCTTTTCCACGCCCTCCGTCGGTCCGTCCGTACGCCATTGGCGCGGGGTCACTCCCCCCCTCCCCCGCCCCTTTCTCTTAACAGCCAAAGGAAGGCGTAAACAACTCATCAGTGCAAATGGAAACTCAGCAGCCAATCCATGCCCGCCGCCGTCGACGGGGCAGGTGGCCACCGACCGACCGCCGGAAAATTCATTTTTGAGCAAAGAAACAAAAATAATAAATCGCATCACATTTTTTTCGTTATGACCCTCCGCCAATCAATGATAAAATGCAACAAAAACACATATTGTGAAAGAGTGGGAAATGAACAGAACACAAAACACGCGCTACACAAAACGACGGACGGCACAGAAGCGAAAGGCGCGCGTGCCGCCCGAGTGCGTTCAGCTCCCGTACAGCACGGCGTTGATCTCGCCCATGATGTACACCTCGCGCCCGTTGTACCTCCTGGACAGGTCCTTCTCCAACTGAATGAAAGGGACGCAAAAATTACTACAGATTTTGGTATACAAATTAAAAAATGCAATAAATTAATTAATTCCCCGCAAAAATGTCATCAATTTTATTTGAGTATTTTTTATTTCTTTTTGTTTAATAAATGCACTTTGTAATATATAAAAGTGCGCTTTTCGGTGAATGAATAGAAAAAAAACAACAGTTTACACAAAGTAAGAGAGAAAGAGCGAACACTCACAGCAAATAACACATTTTGCCCTTCTTTTTTTTCGCCCGACAAAAGCGTAAATATTTACGGCCGCCCGCGAGTTTTGGGTCAAAACAAAAACAGACACAAATTGATTCGAAAAAAGGAGAAAGGGGGAAATAATCGAAGCAGGTCGTTTCCCCCTCTCAAAAAAATATATTATTTTTTAAACTACAGCGATTTTTTCAAAAAAAATCCCTGAAAAAATTTCCAAAATTTTTAAATTGAAATTTTCTTAAGAAAAAAGTAACTAACAATAAACTTTTTAAAATGTCTGTTTTCTTTCCGAAATGTCACCTCCTCCTGCAGCCCTTTGGCCGCCTCCACCACTCCGTCCAAAAGTTTCTGTGCCGTCCGAATTTCCTCCGCGCATTGCGTGTGCCGTCGTGCGCACAACTGCTGCTGCTGCTCGTATTTTGCCTCCAGGCGACGCTTTTGCTCAAAATGCGCGACAATTTCGTCCACAAACCTGTGGCGGAGGATAAATTGATAAAAGAAAAGCAAATGAAAGCATTGAAAATGCCAATATTTTGGGAGTGCCGTCGCCACCGGTCGGCCGGGCCAAAACTCACTGAGGCGACGTTCGAATGCGCAGTCGCTGCATTTTGTTCGGTTCGCTCAGCTCGGCAATGGTCTCTCTGAGTTGGGCGAGCCATCCCCGCAACTCGTCGATGCCAACTTTGGCTGTTTCGGCATCGTCTGTCGTCTTTTGCGCCGCTGCAATTCCCGCCAAATAAATCGAAGCGCCGCATTCCGCCAATTCGTCTTGCAGCCGGAAGTCCACAAAACTGGCCAGCTAAAAGGAAATGTTTGCTAATAATTAAACAAATTCATTTACAATCACAATTAATTATATGCCGGCAGAGATGTCCCAATTGAAAATTTAAAAAAAAAATTCTGAAAATATAGTTTTTTTAGGGGCGAGTAAATGTTGGATAAAATGGAATACTATCAATTAATTAGACAAATCTTGTTCGAATTCGCGTCTTGAGTTTTTTACCTGGTCCAACTCGTCCAAAAACTCTGTCCGCACTTCCAAATGCTCCAAAAGGGGCAGCGCCTCCTCCCCTCGGGCAATTCCGTCGTCCGCCGCAAAGGCACCGCCGCCGACTTTTGGCTTTACGCCGTCCCCAGTCTTGTCATTGATCAGCTCAATTTCGCACTCAACAACACCATTTCCATCCAGACAAAAATCAATCTCATCATCGCCAAAGTCAATTTCATCGTCCTAAAAATGGGGAATAAAATGGTAATTGTAAGAGTCGTCCATCATTAAAATTGCCAACATCGGCGGCTGTTATTTGTCCGTCATCTGTCGGGGGAGACTGATTGTGGGGTGCTGCGCCGAATTGTTCGACGAGTACGGCATTTGGTCTCTGTCCGTGGCGCCATTCGAAAACGGACAATTCGCTGAGCGGCCGTTTTGCGTCGCCACTGACAAGCGAAGGGAGGAGAAAGCGTGTGACGGGGAACATTCCCTCCAAATGTTTGCTGAATTTGGACAAACAAATTGAAATGAGTAAATTGGAATGCCGTCCCACTCGACAAAAGTGCCGAAGGCGTCGAAATACGTGACAATTCGGCCCAATTCTGTGCCGACGGTGGCCAATTCCGTCGGTTCCGTTGCGCATGCGACGGCGAGCAGTTCGGCCCGCAAGTCCTTCACTTTGGCGGGCAGTGCCCATTTGGCCAATTCCTTGTCCAAATTTCGTCGCACTTCCGCCGCTTGCTTTGCGTATTCCCTTTCCTTTCGTTCCGACTCCGAAAATGGTATTTTTAATTCCAATTTTATTTTTCAAATCCCAGTTTGGCCCACCCTTGACGTGTTCTCGGCCTTGGCAATTTGTTTGCGTAGCGCGGGAACCTTTAGGGAAAATTAATTATTAATTTCCAAATTTTCAAAGCATTGCCTCATATTGGACAAAACGTTGCAGAAAATTGGCCGCCTCTGCCAGGCAAACGTTGTCCTTTTCGTACAGTGAAATGATCTCCTAATGGCAATGGAAAAATACTGTAAGAATTGGCACAATCTGATGAACGGACCTTCCAATCTTTCATCCGTTGCGATGAGTACATCCCGAAAATGTTCTTCGTCTCCTTTTCAGTGTCGCGCAGAATGTCCACAATTTGTTTGCAATGGAAATAGTTGATGTCTGAAAAAGGGGCAAAAATTCATTTTAAAAACGGATTAATTTCAAAGGGTTAATTCAAAACGGTAATTGAATTTTTCGTATAATTATGTATTGTCATTGAATTCGGAAGAGCACACATTGTGCGTTGCTGAGAATGGCCAAGATCTGCTCGTTCTCCGGCATGTCCTGAATGGCATGTCCAATTTTGGCCCGAATCGTCTCGACCGAATCACGCCAATTCTTGTGGCAATGGCGACGCGAAATGAGCCAATCTGAGGGATTGAAAGAGGAGAGAGACGATACAATTCCAAGACAAAGAAACCCATCCCATGGACGCACCAAGAAGCTTATTGCTGTGAATGTCAATGGGCAAATGGTCCATCTGTTTTTCAAATTAATAAAATATATAAAAAATTACAAATAAATTTTTATGATTGGTGGAAAAAATTGACTCATTTAGGGCTCGTTTAATGGAATAAATTTTATTCAGAAAGCGATGCATAAATTTAATTTTGGTTTTTACAAAACAATAAAACAACAAAAAGCGTTGAATTGCTGTATAAATAAATGTAAAGCAAACAAGGACCAATTGCACGTCGGAAACAAAAGGAAAAAGAGAGAGGAAGAGACTGAAAAAGTTAAATGTTCTGCAAAATGGTCTCGACCAATGCCACGGCATTCGCAGCGGCGTAATTCTAAAAGAATTTAACCGGTAATTAAAAACAATTCAAGGGTTAATTAGTGGAAAACCGCCGCACCTGCCAAACTTTTCCCTGTTTGCTCGAGCCCTGCTGATAGTCCGAGACGCCCCTCACCAAGAGCCACGAGTCCACGCGCGAGCCCTCAATCTGACGGAAATGGCGAATTTGTGAAACATTAAACGGACAGTTAATTAACGGAAACAATGGCACTCACCGCTGCGATCACCGCGTCGAAGCCCGCGTCAAAGGCCCGCAAATGGTAATGGAGGCGGAACCTAACGGTTTTGAAAGGAATTGTGAAGTTTATTGGCATTCAATTTGCCCGTATTTCCTCCGCACTTTTCGCGCAGTCTTTCATTGACGAGTCGCACGTCTCTGCTGCCATCCGTGGCACTTTCGCTGTTCAAAGAAGTGTCTGCCGCGCTTTCCTTCGCTTTCTCTTCCAAATCGTTTGACTCATCGCCAACATTTCCAGGAGAAAGCATTGGTCCACTAAAATGAATTTGATCAAAAATCAATTTATTTTTTTGAAATACTTCGATCCAATGCCATTTGTGTTGTCCACGCTCGGACCATTTTGATTGCCTTTGCCAAAACTAAAACGATTCGTCGGTTTTAGCGGTGGCGTTGGCGGTTTCTGTTTTTTGTTGCTGTCTTCGTCTTCGTCCGGCCTTTTGTAGAAGGTGACCTGCAAAATAATTAACAAATGTCTGATATTGCAAATTAACATTGGCACAAATGCATGAAATGGACGGACCATTGAACCAACGGGACCCAAATGGTACAACGGATTGGTGCGGGACTCATTCGGATGCGGGAACACCAAAATATTGCCGTTGTTCGTCAGCTGGAGAATGACATCGGACGTGGCGGGAGGGCGCGAAAAGTCCAACTGTTGGTCCCTGTGTTTGTCATTCAGTCGGCCGATTAGCGACTGCGAATTCGCATGCCATGCGTCCAAAAAGCGCGGTTTATTGCTGAATTGGGAATAAAAAACAGTGGGGTAATTAAACGGACAATTAATTAATTAATTGCCTACGCATTTCGCACAGCCGCAGCCAATGCGTTGACTTTTGGCGACAAATTGTGGACTTCGAAGCGTATTTCTTTTGCCTTGGGGTCGGATTCTGAATCAGTAAAATGAAATTTGTATAAAATTGTGCCATGTACGTCTTACCAATGTTGTGTGCATAAACATACGCCCCAATTCGTCCGTCCGTCGAATGTTCGTCCATTTCCTCTTGTGAAATGACAACATCGCCAAGTCGAATATGCTTTAACATTCATAAATGCATTGTTAAAGGAAGAAAAAGCAAAGCGAACGGAGACCATTTCGGGGTCAGTCAAATGCGCCTGTCCCCCCGCCACGCCGACAATGATCACATGTTCAACGTGTTGGTATTTGCCGAGCAGACGTGTGGTGATCGAACCGGCCGAAGTGGCCGCCTCCCTGTCGGTGCCGATCATTGACAGCTGCAAAACCATGGGGGGGGGGGTTGAAAAATCAAGTGATCATGGCATTTTGGTTGTGTTACCTTTGTGGCAACAATGCGATGTCCGGCGATTTCACCTGTGGGAGACAATGAGTGAAAAGCCAATCAGTACGGACGGAACTGTACCCAACAAATACCTTCAGTGAAAATATTCGAATCGCCCGTGTTCGAATACCTAAAACACACAATTCCATTCATTGCTGGTTAAAAAGGGGACGAAAAATTGATGTACATCGAAAAATGTGACCAAAACTAAGGGAATGTATGCCTTTTATTTTTGCGATTTTTGCATAAAAATGTCTGCCATTCCTCCGTTACTTGTGCTCCGTGCTGCTGTTCTCCACAATTGTGTCCACGCACAATTTCTCCGGGAAAAGGCAGGTGATCAGTGCAATTTTGGGCGGATTCTTTGCAACAAAATTGGGTTGAGGCACTAAAACTGGGCCAAATGGGCAAAGACAGCTCCCAATTCGCTTGTACCATTGCTGGCCTTTCGTATCCATTCACCCGACTGATCCGGCACTCTTTCAACAATCCCATCACTTTCCAATTGGTCTAAGAATGTTTGCAATTCGTCCTTAATTTAACGTTTTTCAATGGAAAATGTATCAAAAATACAAAAAGTGAATTTTAAGTACCAAAGTGCAGCGTAAACTGTACGCCAGAACTTCTTCCTGCACCGAATTTGGATAAGCATGCTCAAGCGCTTCTTGCACATGGCCACTGGACAAATTTTCCATTTCCCCGTCATTGGCTAAAAATAAAAAATTAAACAAATTGACAAAAGTAAATAAATAATTTTCCGACCAAGTTGCTTGGCACTCGGCATTGGCATCTGTTCCTTCCCAACAGCAAATTTCAATTCCACGTCAATGGCACGCAATTGAGAAAAGTCATTTTGCAAAAGCCGAAGCAAAGATTTAAAGAAGTTGGCATAATCTAAAAAAGATAAGGCAAGTTTTAACAATTTGCAAAAATGCATCTTTCACCTTTCGGGAAAGTGTCTTCGAGCAGATTTCTGACAAATCGGTTGGACAATGCGGCACGATTGGTTGTCGGCACATCGGAGTAAAAACAGAAACGGAAGGAACGAATTTCCTAGAAAAAAGGAGGCAAACCAAATCAAAACAATTGATTTTGAGAAAGACTTGTCGAAGTGTTTGTCCTCCGTCCGAACTAATCCAAACTTAAACATAAAAACGAAATAATTAAAAATAAATTAGTTTAATTACCCGAAAATGAACACGGAAATTCAGTAGGATATGCTATCAAAGGAAAAAGAATGTAGATTTGGAAATGAACAACCATTTACAATTACCTTCATAGTCTTTTGTCAGTTTGTTGATCACAATTCCTTTGTAAGGCCCACTGGCAATAAATTGTGCGTCATCTTTTGGCTCATTTGTTCTGCAATAATTTAAAGCATAAAAAGATAAACAAAAGGTTGGAAATAACACCTTTCAATACGAATCAAATTGTATTCAGGTGATTGAACAAGCGGAGAAAGAACAAGCAAATGGCACATCATTTTGACGATAGTAATACTTCGATATTCTTAAGGATATTGAACGAAAATGGAACAGAGAAATTTCGGCGCTAGTTGCAAAGAGCGCTCTTTTGAATTTATCAAAAACAAAAAGGGGGACCCTTTTGTTTTTTAATTTTTTTTTGTGATAAAAAACCTTTAAAATTTGTTATCCCGGGTTTTTGAGGTCACTGATTACGAATCTGACATCGAATTCGAGGTCATGGTCCCCATTAACCCTAGGGAATAAATTTTCATGACTATATATTAAAACATTTTGCAAACCAAAAGGGTCCCCCCTTTTGTTTTTACTTTTTGATAAATTCAAAAGAGCGCTCTTTGCAACTAGCGCCGAAATTTCATAGGGATTTAGTCAAATTAGTTCAAAACGCCCAAACACCCGTTTTTTTTTGCGGATGGGATTTTAGTAACGAGATAAAGCTGGGATTTCAGTTCGGGAAACCAACCCACTTTTATTGTTTTCCCATTCTGTCCTGCAATGATTTTTTGTTGGACTCGTATTCTATTTTAATTTAAAACATTTAGCCAAATTTTTTTGGCATTAATTTTTTCTTTTTGAATTCTTTTGGCTTCGAAGTTCAAGCAAAACAACAGACCCAAACAAACAAGGAGATCAAGCATCTTAAAATTGCACTTTGTATGTTTGTTCAAATTTTTGTCTTTTAACTATAATATTTTTTTTTAAATAGATGAGAATCAAAAAAATAGAGATTGAGGGCTTCAAGTCATATTCACAGCATGAAGCAGTCAGAGATTTGGATCCCGAATTTAATGCCATTACCGGACTCAACGGTTCTGGGAAATCGAACATTTTGGATGCCATATGCTTCCTGCTTGGCATCACAAACCTCGCCCAGGTCCGAGTGCATTCCCTCAACGAGTTGGTGTACAAGCAAGGCCAGGCCGGCATCAGCCGAGCAACTGTTACGATCACTTTTGACAACGACGTCCCGCCCGATAAACAGCCTGCTGGCTACAACAAATATAAGGAAATTGTCGTGAGACGGCAGGTGATTGTCACTTAAACTTTTAAATAATGTCAATTTATTGCAAGATTATCATCAACGGGAAAAACAGCTACCAAATCAACGGCACTTCTGCCACAAACCAACGTGTGTCCGATATGTTTCGCCAAGTCGGCATAAACGTGAACAACCCGCACTTTCTTATCATGCAAGGACGCATCACAAAAGTGCTGAACATGAAGCCGATGGAGGTCACATTTTGCGAATTTGTTATGCCTATTCTAAAAAATTGTTTGTTTTTAGATACTTTCAATGGTCGAAGAAGCGGCGGGGGTTCGGATGTACGAATCCAAGAAACAAAGTGCATTACGAACCATCGAGAAGAAGGAATGCAGATTTGACGAGATTTCTAGGGTTAATTTATCTAACGGATTCTTAAAAAATTGTAATTTATTTGTATTTTCAGCTTATCGACGAGGAAATAAACCCGAAAGTTCAACGACTCACAAAGGAACGCGCCAATTATTTGGAATTCCAAGAAATTGAGCGCACTTTGGAGATGCTCGAACGCAAACTGATTGCCTACGACTATCACAACAGCAAATTGCAAATCAAAGACCAGGAGAAGAGGGCGACAGACATCGAACAACAGGCGACCAAAATTGGCGAGGACATTGGCGAACTGTCCGACCAAGTCGAAGCCGAACAGCGTAATTTGAAAGCGATGGGCGAGGCGAAGTCAAAGGTGAACAGAACATTGGCTGACAATGAAAAATTGGGATTGAATCATGCAGAACATGGGACCGGAGTTGGGCAAATTGGAGGACGCACTCAAAGAGCAACAGAACGAACAAGTGAAGGCGGAGTCGGAGCGGGACGAGAAGGAGGCCAACCTGGCGGAACTTCGCAAAACGGTCGCACGAAAGCAAAAATCGCTCGACACTGTAAAACTTATTGTGTTTGAATTTTATTGCGTAAATATCCCATAATTACGACAGGATAAAAAGGATTTGGAGGCGAAGCGACGACAATTGGAACGGGCGGAGTCCGAAATTGGGGACGAAGAACAGCGAGGAAAGGCGGCAGAAGAAGCGGTGACGAAAGCGCGCCAGAAATTGGAAGCATTGGCCAAAGGGATGACGACGGACGAGGAGGGGAGGGAAGTCACTCTCGAAGCACAACTGACAGGTAGCAAAATTAATGGGCACGGAAAGTGTCGAGAAAAATGCAAAACGTTAAGCGACGAGGACTCAGCTGTCGGAGCATCAGACCAACGTCAAAAAGGCAGAAATGCGACTTGGACAGCTAAACAAAACGTTGTCGAAAAAGCGGAGTGAACTGCAGCAAACTTCGCGGCATTCCCTTTCTCAAAACGACACCAAAAGGGAGTTGGAAGTTGGCATCGAACAGCTTGAAGTTGGGAGGAGAGGGAGAGTGGACATGTGGAATTTTTTGTTCCCTTTTCAGCAAAAGTTACGCGCCCTTAACTTTGATCCGCAGTTGGACCACCAGCTTGAGCAGGAGCGTGTTCAATTGGCCAGAGAAAGAGGGCAATGTGCGCAAGAATTGGACCGGTTTGAGGCCAGGTATTCATTCCATGACCGTGCTTACTCTACAATTCCAAATTTTTCTCAAGAAATTTCAAACTGCGCTTTGACTATACAATGCCTTACAACGGATTCGACCGGAACAAAGTGAAGGGCGTCGTTGCTAAACTGTTTAAAATGAACGAACAAAGATATGCCACGGCATTGGAAGTCGTTGCGGGTGGTCGGGTGAGTCTTTTGAAATTAATTTTGCCAAAAAAAACAATAAAAATTATTTTGATTGTATCCTTCTCTCTTTTTTGAGCTGTTTCACGTTGTGATCGACAAAGTGAAGACCGGCGAGGATTTGCTTAAGGCGGGGCTGCCCCGTCGGGTGACAATGCTTCCGCTGGACAAAATCAGTGCAAATGTTCTCGACCAGCGGCTAATTGGGCAGGCAAAACGAATGGTGGGCGAGGAGAACGTGTTCTTCCCCGGAGAGCTGATCGAATACGAACGGGAAATTGAGCTGGCCATTCTCAGCGTTTTTGGCAATTGCCTGGTGAAAGCTCTCCACTTGCTCGTTGTGTGTTTCTTGAATTGAGTGTTTGTCAAGATTTGCGGGGACATGGACCAGGCCAAGCAGCTGACATTCGACCGGGCCATAAACTGTCGTACAGTGACATTGTCCGGTGAGGATTTCAAGCCGACCGGTGTGCTGACTGGCGGATTCCGGAAGCCGGACGCGTCAATTTTGACTGCGCTCAACGAAATCAGTGGACAATATGAACGGATCCGAGAGCTTGACCACCGAATTGGCGCAATTGAAAGTGATTGCTTTCCGATGTTTGTCAGTATTTTGGAAGGAATTTTCAGGGGAACTCGCAAGACTGAGGCCCCTCCGTCAACAATACGACCAATTCAATGGCCAACTCACTGCTCAGCGGAAGCGACTTGACGCAATCAATGAACAGTTGCGCAACAGTCCGGCGGAAGTGATTCGGGCAGAAATTGCGCAATTGGAAACGGAAGTTGGTGAAGCGAATGCAACGATTGAAACAGCGAAGCCGGAAATTGAAAAACTGACGAAAAGAGTCAAAGAGTTTGAAGAACGGAAGACCAATGAAAGAGCATTCCAAGAGAGAGAACGGAAGACGGCCCAACAAGAATTGGCAAATGCGCAGAAAGAGTTGGAACAGTTGAAGGGCACATTTTCTGGCATCAAAGAGTCATTGGCAGGGCTAAGGTTGGCAAGAGGGGAAATAAAACCTATTTTTAAAATCATTTAGAGAAGAAATTAATGCATTGGAAAACTCAATTGGGCAGGACGAGGAAGAAATAGTGCAGATGAATGAGAGGATTGAGGAAATCAGCACTGAAATAGCCAAATCTAACGCATTCGTCATGGAAGCCAAAGTGGGTTTTATTTAAAAATTCAATGCTTCGTTTTTATTTGCAGGAAAAGGTCAAAAAAGCGCAACAAAAGTTAGAGACGTACAACAACGAAGTGCGCTCGCAGGAGAAGCAAATCCGTATGAAAACGGCCGAAATTGAGGACTTGAAGAAGCGCGTTCGCCATTTGGAAGCCAAAATCGAGTCAAAAACACGGGACAGGGAGGAAGCACTGAAAAATGCGAAGGATTTCGAGAAAAGAGCCCAACAGTTGGAGAAGGCGCACAATTGGATAGCCGAGGAACGGAAACACTTCGCCGTGGAGGGCACGGCGTACGATTTTCGCAATTACAGCTTCGAAATGGGCAAGCGCGAGTACGACGAGCGCAAGACGCGCAGCAAAGACTTGCTGAGAACGGTGAACCCAAAGGCGATGGAATCATTGGCAACGGCGGAGAAAGAGGTGAGCAAGCCCAAAGATTGTTTTTTAGTAAAAAATAAATAAATGACAAAAAAGGATCTTTCGTTTAAAGGCGTTTCGAACAAGTCAAATTTCAGCTAAACGAACTTCTCAGCAAAAGACAGCAGCTCGAATTGGACAAGAAAAAGCTGTTTGATGCCATCGAGCAGCTTGACGACAAGAAACGCACTGAACTGTTGGCAGCGCATAAGCAAATCTCTGAAGTCGGTCAATTGGCACTTCTCGGTTTTATGGCCCAGATTTGTTTTTTTGGCATTCTCCAAAATATTTGCGTCTTTTGTTGATTTAGAAATATTCAATTCGGGTCATAAAATCAAAAAGTACCGATAAGTCCATTGTGCCCACTCATTTGGTATTGAAAAAACTATTTATGAATTCCAATTTTAGGACTTCCGTTCCATTTATTCCACTCTGTTGCCCGGTGCGTCTGCCACTCTTGAGCCTCCGTCCGGTGCCGAGAATTGTCTTTCCGGTTTGGAAGTGAGGGTGGCGTTCAACGGCAAGCACAAGGACTCTTTGGCCGAACTGTCCGGCGGACAGCGTTCACTGGTCGCTCTGTCGCTGATTCTGGCCATGCTCAAGTACAAACCGGCCCCGTTCTACATTCTGGACGAAATTGACGCCGCGTTGGACATTTCCCACACCGAAAACATTGGCAAGATGATCAAGAAGCATTTCTGTCAGAGTCAGGTGCAGTCTCATAGATTCACTTTCAGTCTCACAATCACAGACAGTTCAATACGTTCACTGTCCCTCCCCCCCCTCCCCTCTTCAGTTCATCGTTGTCTCTCTGAAACAGGGCTTCTTCGACAACGCGAATGTGGTGTACCGTGTCAACTTTCGCGATGGTCGCTCTGTGGTGACGCGGACAGAAAACAGGCACAATTAACACCACAATGAATGAATTGTCTCTTTTTCATTACCTGAAAATTCCATCACTTTTGACCACTCATTTTGTTGCATCTCATTGCTTCGCTTTTGCCACCTCTTCTGCTGTTCGTTTGTTTTTCACCTCTGCCCTTTGCTCCGCTTTTGTTTTGGTCATTTTTTACATATACCAAACACATGTGTAACTTATTGTTTCGAGTTGATTTTGCTCCTGATTATATATAAATATTGGTGATATTTATTCGAGAGCGGATTCTTTTTTTGTTTTTAATCGAAAAAGAATATTGTAATTGCCAATTTGCAAAAGCAACTTTTTTCTTCAGAAATGTTGAAGGCAAAGCCTCATGTTCTGTTCGTCCAATGTCGGTTTTTGCGAATGATGAAAAGCATTCCTAAGGACAGCAAATTCACTGCCAAATTTGGTGACACTTCCATGGTGGGCTTTTCTACCGTCTTTTTTCAATGGTCGATGGTTGGAATTGTAGTTCGATTTTGGCGAGGTTCGGACGAGTCTGCTGATGAAGGGACAAGCGCCGGAAGAGAAGTGCAAGCAGTTCCCGACGGACCCCGACGCACCGATCCAATTGGGCTTCAACCCATTCCAACGGGCCGACCGAAAGTGTCTGTTGTGCGAGCTGGGCATCCACTTGGACTACAAAAACGGACGGCTGCTCCAACAGTTCGTCTCCAACTTCAGCGGGCGCGTGTACGACCAGCACGTGACCGGGCTGTGCAAAAAACAGTACCAGACTCTGTTGGCCACCATCGCGAACAGTCGCAAGGCTGGCTACATGCCGGTGCTGGTGAAGGACGCCAAATATTTGCGAGACCCGAGACTGTTTGACCCACTGAAACCGATCAGAACCCACTCATACGATTGAATGACGCGCATCAAATTTTGTTTGCAATTCCACCATCATTTTAGGTACAGTCAACATTTTCTGACGATAAACTTCTGTTTTCTAGTTAGGCTTTTACACGTAAATTTGTATCCCATTGATAACAATTTTGTTTCTTTTTTTGGTTTAATTTTTCC
Organism: Heterodera glycines; assembly: GCA_004148225.2. Taxonomy (NCBI): domain Eukaryota; kingdom Metazoa; phylum Nematoda; class Chromadorea; order Rhabditida; family Heteroderidae; genus Heterodera; species Heterodera glycines. The sequence goes on from CP049706.1 coordinate 9,909,952, forward strand.
ACTTTTTTGTGATTTTGATACTTGTTGAGTACACTTTGGACATGTCTTTGACCGCACAGAACTCTTCTGGGCCCGTCAGCACTTCGGTGGCGGAGAGGCGCGAACGTCGGCGGCAGAAAATCCTTCAGAATGCGGAGGATCGAATCTCGAAAATTTTGACAGCGCATGGTGGCGAAAGAAGACAGGCGCCAACGATTGATGGAATGTACGGGGAAGAAAGGGCGGACAGTGGTGGCGAAACTGCACCGGTGGAACTGACCAGCAACGAGGGGTCGTCAGTGATGGATGACGGTGACGTGGTACGGTATTTTGAACCGTACCGACACAAACAACTACCGTACCCAATTCACCATCATTGAGTACGATAGTTGGTTTATATCGGTGCATATCATAGGACCAATGAGCGAACACTGCCTTAAAGATGTCCAATATTTTCTCTTTTCAGCAGTGCCGCCTGGTCAATTGCCGCGAGCGTTTCGACTGCCACCGTTTGTCCGCCGCCGCTTCGTTTGGCGTTTTGTTGCGTTTGCTCGTCCACTTTGACTTGGTCCGATCCGTTCCATTGACTTTTCTCCCCGTGTTCATCGCTTGCCAATTTTTCCTGCGCTTCCGTTTTTCAAATGGCGTCACACTCAATGCCCAGGATTCGCTGATGACAAATTTTTTGCTCGTCTGTGGCCTCAATGAACGCAGTGTCCGTTTGGGTGCGCTGTTTTTTGATGTCTTTTGGCAGTTCGTCACCGATTTTTGTTCCACGACTTTCGCCTTTTTGGTGACCCATTGCCTTATCATTATGTTGAAATTGTGTCACCTATTTATTGTTTCATTTCTTTGATGTCACAAAAACCCGAATGAATGCTCAATGATATGTATTTTGTTTACAAGCCATGGTTTTGGTAACAAATAAGGGATTGCTTGTAATCTTGCCGATTTGTTTTAGTGGGCGGAAGGGGGGCTAACTCCAACCCATCGCCCTTTTTAATGTGACAGGGCTGGATGCAATCACAGATCCCGTACCCGTAATTACGGCTTTTTTGGTCCCAGCAGTATTATCTGGTTTTTTTTTTGTTATTTTAATCCGTAACTGGAACCTTTTTCAAAGATCTTGTTTTTTTTTCATTTCCAACGTATGTACCTATCTTGTTCTAAAAGTGAAAAGGCGTAAAAAGCATGAAAACTAAAAAATCACCAAATTTTTATGCTTTTTTTCGATTTTTGTGCTGATTTTGCCATTTTCATTTATTTATTCAAAAATAAAAATAACCAAAAGAAGGGCATTGCTGCTGCTTACACTTGAGGTGGAAATACGAGAGGTCAAATGGGTAGTGTACATAAATATGTATATATTGTATGAATGTATTCGGACAATAAAGCTGTAATCGCTTGTAAATCACTTGTGAATTGAAACTGTTACTTTTTGGACTTCTTTAAATTTATGCGTCCAACCATCACGGCATTTCATTCGTCCTGTGGCATTTTAAGCGTCCAAATAGCATTTTTGAGACTGAAAAATAAAATGTTTTGGGGCCTACTACATTTGATAGGATATTCAACGGTTTCGGATTTTATGGGGACACTCGTGAAATGCCATGGGAGGCGCGGGTAAGCAAAGAACACTCACCATGGGATAATCGGCAATTGCAAGACAAATTCTATTTTTTAAACTAAGCAAAAGCTCTAAAACGAAACCAAAATCTGACACTTTTTTTTCAAATTTGTGCTTCAAAATTTTATTTTGATGATTTTCCATTCCGTTTCTGTGCGTTTTAGACCCGAAAATCAAAATTTTCACTTTTAGACCTTTAGTCGAAAAAAGAAAAATTCTATTTTTGAAATTCAAATTTGGCACAAATGGAGAAACAGCAATAGCAAACAGAATTTTTATGCATTCAATTCAGTACAAATATAAGGTAAGTGATACAAACAATGCGTGTGTTCTTCTGACTTGGTTATGAGTAGGGCTGTGATTTTTATGTTTTAACATATTTTTTTTGCGGCTTAGTTATGGCGAGAGAAGCCCAAAAATAGCATTTTCTCCGAACAATTTTTGATTTAGAGCGACTTATAAAAACATAAAAACACATATTTTGGCGTTTTCGCACATAAAAACATATCGCACATATTTCGAGGTTTGGCACATATTTTGGAGTCTGTATCGTTTTGGCGCCGCCGTTTTGGCGCCGCTGTTTTGGCGACGCCGTTTTGGCGACAGGGTCGTTTTGGCGCCAAGCCAAAATTAAAAAATTGTGAATCCAAGATCGATTTCAATTTTTAAAAATTAAAACTTTTCATAAAAATGTAAATAACAATAACTAGGGCCCCGACTTTTAGTGAAAAAACTTTTTTTTTGCTCAATTGTTTTGAAGAAAGGAGCTCAAAAAACGCATTTCCGCGTAAAAAATTTTTCAGTTGGACGTCATTTTTCGTCACTAAAAATCACTATTTTGGCGTTTTGTCACTTAAAATAGTGAAAATTCACTTTTTTGGCTTTTTTCACTATTTTTCACTTTTTCGACATTTTTTGGCAAAATTCCTTAACAAAAATGCAATAAAAACAAAAAATACACCCTTAAGAATCGACCTAAAATTTTTTTTCAAAAAATCCACTAAGAATTGGAAAATTTTCTTAAAATTTTCCCCCAAAATTTTTTTTTCTTTGCAAATTTTGATTTAAAAATGTTGAGTACTTATGTACCTCATTTGCAACTGAAATCAGTGAATAAAAATTAATTTTACTCAATTTTTGGCTAAAAATTATGTCACTATTTGGCACTTTTTCGTCACTATTTTAGTTAACTATTTTGGGATTTTTCGTCACTAAAAGTCGGGGCCCTAACAATAACAAACAAAAAGAAGACAAATAAGAAAATTCATGGGTTCATATGATAATTGCGCGAAACGCCACGAAGAAATTCCAAAATGATATGATGATTTTGATTTGGGTTAATGTGGTAATTGTGATCGTTATCATTGTTCGGGTTCACGGAATGTAATTCTGCACCAAATTGAAGAGGCGCTTGTCTGCCGCTTATTTCTGCGTCTCTGATTTTTTGGCGCCAAAACGACCCTGTCGCCAAAACGGCGGCGCCAAAACGACCCTGTCGCCAAAACGGCGGCGCCAAAACGGCGTCGCCAAAACGGCGGCGCCAAAACGACCGATTCCCCATATTTTGCACATATTTTGGCATGTTTGAAAAAAATATCTAAGAAAAACACAAAAAATTCAAAAACGCACCCCTAAAAATCAACTTTCTTGCCATTTTTATAGGCTCTTTCAAAATTTTCTTTATTTATTTCGTGTACCGAAAATCGAATTCTTCATTAATTCGTTACTGGATATCGAAGTTTCTTGCTGGCACTTACTCAACTGATGGAAAAATTATCTTTAAAAACAATTTTTCAAAAAAGGACTAATTTTACCCCCAAACACCTCCAAATGTTTTTTATTTGCAATTGTGCGGGCGAAAATGAAAAGAATGAGTTTTTTGGAATTTTTATGCAAAAATACTGCTGTATCCGCAGCATTCAAAATTTCATATTTTGTGCATAATGTACATTGCCCTACTTTCTCCCGACCAATCCCGTCGTAAACTTATCCATCTGTTCATCCCATCCCATCCCAAGCCAATCCTATCCCTCTCATTTCCAATGTTATCGTGCCATTTCTTCCTATTCACCTCTGTTGCATATGCCATCCATTTCTCTTATTCCCTTTTGTGTTTTTCCGTCATTACCCCTCATCCTATCCAAAGTCCGGCAATCATGTCGATCATTGGTCCCGAAAATTTTTTCTTTAATTTTTTTTCTGAAAATCCCTATAACACGTTTCTGGGGGTGTTTTGAGGCGCTGAGCACGAATCAGGCCTCCATTTCGACCAATTTCGAACCCCTAACCCGAATTCGAACAAAACGACCCTGTCGCCAAATTTCAAAAATCGTGAAAATATGTTTACAGCGGTTTTCTGGGTCGCTGATCACGAATACGAATTCTATTTCGCCTAATTCCGAACCCCGAACTCAAATTCTAACAAAAAGTCGAAAATTCAAGTTCTTTCAATTTCAAATTTTTGTTCCACCTTTTGTTTACACAGACGGAAACAAACTGAAAGTCATCACTGATACTCATCAGTGCTACAACAAAATCGTTTAAACTATTTTTAGACTAAAAATCGAAAAATTTTAATTTTCGACTTTGTTCGAATTCGGGTTAGGGGTTCGAAATTGGTCGAAATGGAGGCCTGATTCGTGCTCAGCGCCTCAAAACACCCCCAGAAACGTGTTATAGGGATTTTCAGAAAAAAAATTAAAGAAAAAATTTTCGGGACCAATGATCGACATGATTGCCGGACTTTGGATAGGATGAGGGGTAATGACGGAAAAACACAAAAGGGAATAAGAGAAATGGATGGCATATGCAACAGAGGTGAATAGGAAGAAATGGCACGATAACATTGGAAATGAGAGGGATAGGATTGGCTTGGGATGGGATGGGATGAACAGATGGATAAGTTTACGACGGGATTGGTCGGGAGAAAGTAGGGCAATGTACATTATGCACAAAATATGAAATTTTGAATGCTGCGGATACAGCAGTATTTTTGCATAAAAATTCCAAAAAACTCATTCTTTTCATTTTCGCCCGCACAATTGCAAATAAAAAACATTTGGAGGTGTTTGGGGGTAAAATTAGTCCTTTTTTGAAAAATTGTTTTTAAAGATAATTTTTCCATCAGTTGAGTAAGTGCCAGCAAGAAACTTCGATATCCAGTAACGAATTAATGAAGAATTCGATTTTCGGTACACGAAATAAATAAAGAAAATTTTGAAAGAGCCTATAAAAATGGCAAGAAAGTTGATTTTTAGGGGTGCGTTTTTGAATTTTTTGTGTTTTTCTTAGATATTTTTTTCAAACATGCCAAAATATGTGCAAAATATGGGGAATCGGTCGTTTTGGCGCCGCCGTTTTGGCGACGCCGTTTTGGCGCCGCCGTTTTGGCGACAGGGTCGTTTTGGCGCCGCCGTTTTGGCGACAGGGTCGTTTTGGCGCCAAAAAATCAGAGACGCAGAAATAAGCGGCAGACAAGCGCCTCTTCAATTTGGTGCAGAATTACATTCCGTGAACCCGAACAATGATAACGATCACAATTACCACATTAACCCAAATCAAAATCATCATATCATTTTGGAATTTCTTCGTGGCGTTTCGCGCAATTATCATATGAACCCATGAATTTTCTTATTTGTCTTCTTTTTGTTTGTTATTGTTAGGGCCCCGACTTTTAGTGACGAAAAATCCCAAAATAGTTAACTAAAATAGTGACGAAAAAGTGCCAAATAGTGACATAATTTTTAGCCAAAAATTGAGTAAAATTAATTTTTATTCACTGATTTCAGTTGCAAATGAGGTACATAAGTACTCAACATTTTTAAATCAAAATTTGCAAAGAAAAAAAAATTTTGGGGGAAAATTTTAAGAAAATTTTCCAATTCTTAGTGGATTTTTTGAAAAAAAATTTTAGGTCGATTCTTAAGGGTGTATTTTTTGTTTTTATTGCATTTTTGTTAAGGAATTTTGCCAAAAAATGTCGAAAAAGTGAATTTTCACTATTTTAAGTGACAAAACGCCAAAATAGTGATTTTTAGTGACGAAAAATGACGTCCAACTGAAAAAATTTTTTACGCGGAAATGCGTTTTTTGAGCTCCTTTCTTCAAAACAATTGAGCAAAAAAAAAGTTTTTTCACTAAAAGTCGGGGCCCTAGTTATTGTTATTTACATTTTTATGAAAAGTTTTAATTTTTAAAAATTGAAATCGATCTTGGATTCACAATTTTTTAATTTTGGCTTGGCGCCAAAACGGCAGCGCCAAAACGACCCTGTCGCCAAAACGGCGTCGCCAAAACAGCGGCGCCAAAACGGCGGCGCCAAAACGATACAGACTCCAAAATATGTGCCAAACCTCGAAATATGTGCGATATGTTTTTATGTGCGAAAACGCCAAAATATGTGTTTTTATGTTTTTATAAGTCGCTCTAAATCAAAAATTGTTCGGAGAAAATGCTATTTTTGGGCTTCTCTCGCCATAACTAAGCCGCAAAAAAAATATGTTAAAACATAAAAATCACAGCCCTACTCATAACCAAGTCAGAAGAACACACGCATTGTTTGTATCACTTACCTTATATTTGTACTGAATTGAATGCATAAAAATTCTGTTTGCTATTGCTGTTTCTCCATTTGTGCCAAATTTGAATTTCAAAAATAGAATTTTTCTTTTTTCGACTAAAAGTCTAAAAGTGAAAATTTTGATTTTCGGGTCTAAACGCACAGAAACGGAATGGAAAATCATCAAAATAAAATTTTGAAGCACAAATTTGAAAAAAAAGTGTCAGATTTTGGTTTCGTTTTAGAGCTTTTGCTTAGTTTAAAAAATTAGAATTTGTCTTGCAATTGCCGATTATCCCATGGTGAGTGTTCTTTGCTTACCCGCGCCTCCCATGGCATTTCACGAGTGTCCCCATAAAATCCGAAACCGTTGAATATCCTATCAAATGTAGTAGGCCCCAAAACATTTTATTTTTCAGTCTCAAAAATGCTATTTGGACGCTTAAAATGCCACAGGACGAATGAAATGCCGTGATGGTTGGACGCATAAATTTAAAGAAGTCCAAAAAGCAACAGTTTCAATTCACAAGTGATTTACAAGGGCTTACAGCTTTATTGTCCGAATACATTCATATAATATATACATATTTATGTACACTACCCATTTGACCTCTCGTATTTCCACCTCAAGTGTAAGCAGCAGCAATGCCCTTCTTTTGGTTATTTTTATTTTTGAATAAATAAATGAAAATGGCAAAATCAGCACAAAAATCGAAAAAAAGCATAAAAATTTGGTGATTTTTTAGTTTTCATGCTTTTTACGCCTTTTCACTTGACGAGAGAGAGAGAGGGGGGAGAGAGAGAAAGGAAGACGAGAGATAAATGGAAGAGAGAAAAAGACGAGAGAGAGAGGGGGGAGGAGGGGAGAGAGAAGGGGTGAAAGAGAGTGGAGAGGAAGAGGAGAGAGACGAAAAGGGTAAGGGAACAGCAGCAGCAGGACAACATGGGGAAGGAGCAAAGGCAGGCCATGTTTAAGAAGGGTCGGACGGACGATGCCATTGGCACCGCCAGAGGATGGCAAACCCCCGTGTTATTTTAATCTCAAATTTTCATCCGGCTGAAACAGCCGAAATTGTAGGTAAAATTACCTAATTAATGAAAATGGGTCAGAAAGGGAAAAGCGTCGGGGGCGGGGCGCGACGGATGTTGGCGATGTTCGTCACTCCGCCAATGTTTGTAACTCTCTTTTTGCTACCGATGATTCCCCCCTTCCCCCAATTTCACTGTTCTGTCGCTGTTCAGTTCACCGATCGGTCGGCGGACTCCGTTCTCCCAATTTTTGTCTGATTAGAATCTTAAGGCTGACTGATTGTTACCAAAAGAAAGGGGGGGGGAGAGGCGAAAGAAAGAAAATTAATGGAAATTCGGGGTTTTTAGTGCCTCAATTTAAGTTTAAGATGAGAGAGGGGGGGGGGGGGAATTCATCGGAGGAACTTTTAGTGAAACCATTGAAACTGTGTGCGGCGGCACTGCTGAAAAGAGAAAATATTGGACATCTTTAAGGCAGTGTTCGCTCATTGGTCCTATGATATGCACCGATATAAACCAACTATCGTACTCAATGATGGTGAATTGGGTACGGTAGTTGTTTGTGTCGGTACGGTTCAAAATACCGTACCACGTCACCGTCATCCATCACTGACGACCCCTCGTTGCTGGTCAGTTCCACCGGTGCAGTTTCGCCACCACTGTCCGCCCTTTCTTCCCCGTACATTCCATCAATCGTTGGCGCCTGTCTTCTTTCGCCACCATGCGCTGTCAAAATTTTCGAGATTCGATCCTCCGCATTCTGAAGGATTTTCTGCCGCCGACGTTCGCGCCTCTCCGCCACCGAAGTGCTGGCGGGCCCAGAAGAGTTCTGTGCGGTCAAAGACATGTCCAAAGTGTACTCAACAAGTATCAAAATCACAAAAATGTGGAAAAATAAAGCAAAACGATTGTATGAAAATGAGACGAATCATTGTGAAAATATTTGAATTTGGGAAAATTTTGAAAAAGACGTATGACAATAATGAGATTTTTCGCTTAGAATTGTTTGAGGGAATTGCAAACAAAATTTGATGCGCGTCATTCAATCGTATGAGTGGGTTCTGATCGGTTTCAGTGGGTCAAACAGTCTCGGGTCTCGCAAATATTTGGCGTCCTTCACCAGCACCGGCATGTAGCCAGCCTTGCGACTGGTCGCGATGGTGGCCAACAGAGTCTGGTACTGTTTTTTGCACAGCCCGGTCACGTGCTGGTCGTACACGCGCCCGCTGAAGTTGGAGACGAACTGTTGGAGCAGCCGTCCGTTTTTGTAGTCCAATTGGATGCCCAGCTCGCACAACAGACACTTTCGGTCGGCCCGTTGGAATGGGTTGAAGCCCAATTGGATCGGTGCGTCGGGGTCCGCCGGGAACAACTGCTTGCTCTTCTCTTCCGGCGCTTGCCCCTTCCTCAGCAGACTCGTCCGAACCTCGCCAAAATCGAACTACAATTCCAACCATCGACCATTGAAAAAAGACGGTAGAAAAGCCCACCATGGAAGTGTCACCAAATTTGGCAGTGAATTTGCTATCCTTAGGAATGCTTTTCATCATTCGCAAAAACCGACATTGGACGAACAGAACACGAGGCTTTGCCTTCAACATTTCTGAAGAAAAAAGTTGCTTTTGCAAATTGGCAATTACAATATTCTTTTTCGATTAAAAACGAAAAAAGAATCCGCTCTCGAATAAATATCACCAATATTTATATATAATCAGGAGCAAAATCAACTCGAAACAATAAGTTACACATGTGTTTGTGTTGAGATTGATGAGTGTATATGTAAAAAATGACCAAAACAAAAGCGGAGCAAAGAGCAGAGAATGACGGAAAAACACAAAAGGGAATAAGAGAAATGGATGGCATATGCAACAGAGGTGAATAGGAAGAAATGGCACGATAACATTGGAAATGAGAGGGATAGGATTGGCTTGGGATGGGATGGGATGAACAGATGGATAAGTTTACGACGGGATTGGTCGGGAGAAAGTAGGGCAATGTACATTATGCACAAAATATGAAATTTTGAATGCTGCGGATACAACATTTCTCTCCTCCTCGAAAAAAAGCCTCCTGGCTTTTGCCTCATCACTTCTGATCAGCTTCTCGCGTCCATCGTTCTGATCAGCCTTCGGACGCCCATTGATGAACATCATCATCCGCTGCCGTTCAGTTGAACAAGCTTCCCATTTGCTTTATTCACTTATGTCATTTTCTCTTGACACCTATCTCGGGTTATTTCACTTTCACGTTAATGGCAAATTTTGCTTTTCCTTTCTTCAAAACAGTCTCCGGTTTTTTAATTTTTAATCTTCATTTCATAGAAGAAAATATTCGCTTACTTCTTAATATCTGTGGCGCAAGCAGTTCGGAGATTATTTATGACTCTGTCTTTTTTAATTACTGGTCTCAAGTTGCACAATTGTATCGATGCTAGCGTTGATTTTGTCTGTGTTTGTCATGGCATTTTGCTGAACTTTTGTTATTTTCGCACCGTAAAATGATTTTTTGAAAATAAAATAATGGCAACCAAATGAATTTTTGTGCCTTTTATATACGCATTTATCCGAAAATTTTGACTCTTCCGACTAAAAAATTTGCTATTTAAGACCCACACATTTTGCTTTTCCACGTTCATTCCGTTTATTCATTCCATCCACTTACTTAATTATTCGTCCTCCTCCACCGCCACTTAAATCGTCAGTCAGTTTATTTAGGTAATGCTTTTCTGTTTTTAATTTGCATTTTTCATTGTGCTAATCCCCCCCCCCCATTTTTCAGCGAATGGCCAACGCAATGTACGCGGCACGGGCGCGCGCGGCCAAGGCGGAAAAGCGTATGATTGGCAGCAAAAATGCCGCACTTTTCCCGCTGCTCGTCTCCGCGTGTGCCTTCACGTCGTAGCCTAAACAAAGTTCTTCAAAACAACGTAAAAACGCCGGCTAAATGTGCGCACCGTCTCTTATCAGCGGAAAAGTGTACGATTGGATCTTGCGGGTACCGTACTTACACCGATTGATGTTGTCGACTAGCTTTGGCTCCAGATTGAAGTCCTTCCAAGTCCTTAAAACGACGAAATTCAACTTCCATTAATCGGATGAATCGCTTACTCATACGATGTGAATTTTTCATTGTGTCCAAAAACAGCCAAGTCTTCGTCTTCGTCACGGATGTCCACGTAGCGTTCGCTGACGAGAAAGTCCTCTTCGTAAAGGCACTCGATGGACCTTCACCCCCCTACTCAATTTTATTTTTAATTATCATTTTTGAATTTTCAGACCCGGAAACGAGAAGTCGTCACAATCGCATGGCAAACGGCGGAAGGATGGAAAGAACGGACGACGGATCACACAATGAATGATTGGCCGAATGTATTTATTGATGTATTTGTGATGGATTTCATTCATTTGTTGTCTCATAACTAGGGCTGGGATTTTTATGTGCTAAAAATCCTGAAATATGCAATAAAATATGTGCTAAAAAAAACCCAAAATATGTGCTAAAAACCAAAAAAAGGCCTAAATATGTGTTAAAAAATGCAAAAATATGTGCTAAAAATTGGAAAAACCAATGGTATTTGTTGTGTCCCCGGGTTTAAGGCTTCAAGCCATTTCAAATTACCACTTTTAGGAGAGAGGAATTTATTATAAGGAAAAGCATTGACAAATAATTATGAATTGAAAACCGGGAATATGTTTGGGTCAACAACAACCTCAGAGCATTTTGGGTGGGTCAGTGCAATTGGTTATTTGGGAAAGGATTGCCAAAGGCAAGGAACGGCAAAGACTGACCCACCGTAGACATCTCGCAGCCCCCGAGGGGGAAATTGGATGGACTTATATACTGGCACAATGGGGATGGACTTTGGGGCAATCATGTCGATCATTGGTCCCGAAAATTTTTTCTTTAATTTTTTTTCTGAAAATCCCTATAACACGTTTCTGGGGGTGTTTTGAGGCGCTGAGCACGAATCAGGCCTCCATTTCGACCAATTTCGAACCCCTAACCCGAATTCGAACAAAGTCGAAAATTAAAATTTTTCGATTTTTAGTCTAAAAATAGTTTAAACGATTTTGTTGTAGCACTGATGAGTATCAGTGATGACTTTCAGTTTGTTTCCGTCTGTGTAAACAAAAGGTGGAACAAAAATTTGAAATTGAAAGAACTTGAATTTTCGACTTTTTGTTAGAATTTGAGTTCGGGGTTCGGAATTAGGCGAAATAGAATTCGTATTCGTGATCAGCGACCCAGAAAACCGCTGTAAACATATTTTCACGATTTTTGAAATTAAAAAAAGTTAAAAAATGTTCGAATTCGGGTTAGGGGTTCGAAATTGGTCGAAATGGAGGCCTGATTCGTGCTCAGCGCCTCAAAACACCCCCAGAAACGTGTTATAGGGATTTTCAGAAAAAAAATTAAAGAAAAAATTTTCGGGACCAATGATCGACATGATTGCCGGACTTTGGATAGGATGAGGGGTAATGACGGAAAAACACAAAAGGGAATAAGAGAAATGGATGGCATATGCAACAGAGGTGAATAGGAAGAAATGGCACGATAACATTGGAAATGAGAGGGATAGGATTGGCTTGGGATGGGATGAACAGATGGATAAGTTTACGACGGGATTGGTCGGGAGAAAGTAGGGCAATGTACATTATGCACAAAATATGAAATTTTGAATGCTGCGGATACAGCATTTCTCTCCTCCTCGAAAAAAAGCCTCCTGGCTTTTGCCTCATCACTTCTGATCAGCTTCTCGCGTCCATCGTTCTGATCAGCCTTCGGGCGCCCATTGATGAACATCATCATCCGCTGCCGTTCAGTTGAACAAGCTTCCCATTTGCTTTATTCACTTATGTCATTTTCTCTTGACACCTATCTCGGGTTATTTCACTTTCACGTTAATGGCAAATTTTGCTTTTCCTTTCTTCAAAACAGTCTCCGGTTTTTTAATTTTTAATCTTCATTTCATAGAAGAAAATATTCGCTTACTTCTTAATATCTGTGGCGCAAGCAGTTCGGAGATTATTTATGACTCTGTCTTTTTTAATTACTGGTCTCAAGTTGCACAATTGTATCGATGCTAGCGTTGATTTTGTCTGTGTTTGTCATGGCATTTTGCTGAACTTTTGTTATTTTCGCACCGTAAAATGATTTTTTGAAAATAAAATAATGGCAACCAAATGAATTTTTGTGCCTTTTATATACGCATTTATCCGAAAATTTTGACTCTTCCGACTAAAAAATTTGCTATTTAAGACCCACACATTTTGCTTTTCCACGTTCATTCCGTTTATTCATTCCATCCACTTACTTAATTATTCGTCCTCCTCCACCGCCACTTAAATCGTCAGTCAGTTTATTTAGGTAATGCTTTTCTGTTTTTAATTTGCATTTTTCATTGTGCTAATCCCCCCCCCCATTTTTCAGCGAATGGCCAACGCAATGTACGCGGCACGGGCGCGCGCGGCCAAGGCGGAAAAGCGTCAAGCGCAGCTGCGCAAGGCGGCCAGAGCAAAAGCAGGAAACGTAAGTTTAGATTAAAAAAAATTTAAAACATAACATAATTTTCCCCAATTTCTTTTCCCACAGACCGCCAAATCGAGACGAGCCGAGCGCTGTTCACTTTGCTGGGGCCGACTGAGTCGAATCACGCGGACCACGATGGGCTGCCACCATCCGCTGCACCTTGGACTCCATGTGCGACTCCATATGCAACGTGAAGCGGAGCGCAGGCTTCGGACCAGGCGCTGATGGAGGAGGAGAGGTGGGTTTTGTTGAGGTGTGGGACGGGGGGCAGCAGGGAGGACGAGTGTAATTTTTGGTCCTGTTTCAATTTGGTGTTTTGTGGGGGGGGGGGGGTAATCTGATGGTACCCCACCCCCCTACTCAATTTTATTTTTAATTATCATTTTTGAATTTTCAGACCCGGAAACGAGAAGTCGTCACAATCGCATGGCAAACGGCGGAAGGATGGAAAGAACGGACGACGGATCACACAATGAATGATTGGCCGAATGTATTTATTGATGTATTTGTGATGGATTTCATTCATTTGTTGTCTCATAACTAGGGCTGGGATTTTTATGTGCTAAAAATCCTGAAATATGCAATAAAATATGTGCTAAAAAAAACCCAAAATATGTGCTAAAAACCAAAAAAAGGCCTAAATATGTGTTAAAAAATGCAAAAATATGTGCTAAAAATTGGAAAAACCAATGGTATTTGTTGTGTCCCCGGGTTTAAGGCTTCAAGCCATTTCAAATTACCACTTTTAGGAGAGAGGAATTTATTATAAGGAAAAGCATTGACAAATAATTATGAATTGAAAACCGGGAATATGTTTGGGTCAACAACAACCTCAGAGCATTTTGGGTGGGTCAGTGCAATTGGTTATTTGGGAAAGGATTGCCAAAGGCAAGGAACGGCAAAGACTGACCCACCGTAGACATCTCGCAGCCCCCGAGGGGGAAATTGGATGGACTTATATACTGGCACAATGGGGATGGACTTTGGGGCAATCATGTCGATCATTGGTCCCGAAAATTTTTTCTTTAATTTTTTTTCTGAAAATCCCTATAACACGTTTCTAGGGGTGTTTTGAGGCGCTGAGCACGAATCAGGCCTCCATTTCGACCAATTTCGAACCCCTAACCCGAATTCGAACATTTTTTAACTTTTTTTAATTTCAAAAATCGTGAAAATATGTTTACAGCGGTTTTCTGGGTCGCTGATCACGAATACGAATTCTATTTCGCCTAATTCCGAACCCCGAACTCAAATTCTAACAAAAAGTCGAAAATTCAAGTTCTTTCAATTTCAAATTTTTGTTCCACCTTTTGTTTACACAGACGGAAACAAACTGAAAGTCATCACTGATACTCATCAGTGCTAGTTTTATCTCTGTCGAGGAATGTTCTACGGATAAGGTAAATTTGGAGGAATTAAATGAGAATAATGGAGATATTTCACATAAATTACTGCCTTTAGTTCGACGATGAGTGTGCCAAAAAAGAGGGCGCACTGGCGGATGGACAAAAAGACGTTTCGGACTCACTCGCCTCGGAGTGTCAACAAATTCATCAGAATAAGCGCCAATTTGCTTCAAATGCCGTCCGACAATACATGACCGGTGCGCGCTGCTCTCTATTTTTTGCGTCTCCGATGATTCGTCCGTACAATGTGTATAAAATTGCTGAGCAAATGGTCGACCAAAGTCAGAAGGAAAGTCTCACCCGTTTCCTGGCACGGGTAGGCTTTTTTCAAATGATTGAGTTGCCTAATTTTTGTTAGCCTCCTTTTTACTGTTAGGTTATCCCCGTGGAAGAGTCGTGCCATGCTAATTTGGACGAAATTAAGACATTGTTGTCAGAAATGGTCGTCAAACACTTGAAGGGAGAGAAGAAGGACACTCCGCCAACTTACGCAGTCGAATTCAAAGCGAGCAACACCAAACTGTTGAGCAGACAGCAAATTTACGATTTGGTTGCGCAACTGATGAACGAACTGTCACCGGAAAGTGCCGTCAACCTCACCCAGCCTGATCTGCTCGTCATTGTGCATGTAAAAAACAAAAGCATTATTTTTAATGAATCAGATCTCATTACCCAAATTCGATGAATATTTTATGACGTACCTGCGTTAACTAATGAAACAAATATTAAACTGGAAATTTTTGTGGTTTTGCTTTTAGACTATTCGCACTGTTACAATGCTTTCGATTGTCGAAAATTATTACCAACGCCGCAAATTCGCTTTGAAATTGGCAACGGAGAGCGAACCGAAAGAGAAAAGCTTATTATGTTTCAGTTATTATACCAACATCTTATTTAAGGTATTTGTCCAGAAATTCTAGTCATTTTGTAAGAAAAATGTATAATTATTTTTGTATTATTCCCTTCTGCTAATTCTTTGTGTGAGTGATGTCTTAATTTGTTAAGTTGGGAATGTTTTACACCTTTAACTATGGCTGGGTTGTCAGAAAAGGCACGCGGCATTAAAAAAAAATAACCACATTGATATCAAAGCCCAGTTGTTAGGCATAAATTTTTAGGTTTATCACGTCGGCCGGCACATAGACGGAGTTGTATGTATTTAGTTAATATATTTGAAAATGCGCAGCTCTCCGAGACCATTGAATGCTAATGACATCGGTCAGAGAAATATGTCAGTCAGACATTCACGTTTAGGTAACGTCCACGGAAATTTCTCATTATATGAAATGCAAACAACCCCATCTAGGTGCCAGCCGACGAAATAAAGCTAAAAATAAATGTTTGTCGTATAGCTCAAAAAGAGGCGCAGCGACCAATTTAAAATTTTTAGGGACAGCGAAAAAAGCTAAAACAATAAATATTTAAATTATCTACAATAACAATAAATAGACCTTTGTCAGGCAATTGGACCAAAAACAATTTTAGTTGTCAAGGAAATTTCAGTGCCTTTTAGTTTAGCATTTGTTATTATGTTTCAGTTATTATACCAACATCTTATTTAAGGTATTTGTCCAGAAATTCTAGTCATTTTGTAAGAAAAATGTATAATTATTTTTGTATTATTCCCTTCTGCTAATTCTTTGTGTGAGTGATGTCTTAATTTGTTAAGTTGGGAATGTTTTACACCTTTAACTATGGCTGGGTTGTCAGAAAAGGCACGCGGCATTAAAAAAAAATAACCACATTGATATCAAAGCCCAGTTGTTAGGCATAAATTTTTAGGTTTATCGCGTCGGCCGGCACATAGACGGAGTTGTATGTATTTAGTTAATATATTTGAAAATGCGCAGCTCTCCGAGACCATTGAATGCTAATGACATCGGTCAGAGAAATATGTCAGTCAGACATTCACGTTTAGGTAACGTCCACGGAAATTTTCTTCGAAGAAATTGGCAAAGTTGACCCCAGCCAATTTGGTCCTTGGAAAGTTTAATGGTTTTGGTTGTCATTTACAATCACAAAAAGCGCCGAACTGTTCAGGAGACCACCTGTCGTCGCAAGTGATGGCCAAATCCAACGCCTTTTTGGAGAGGCGATAAGCGCGAAGGGTCAGACATCCCTGACGGGTTTTGACCGGGTCTAAAATGCGATGTCAAGGAAATTTCAGTGCCTTTTAGTTTAGCATTTGTTATTATGTTTCAGTTATTATACCAACATCTTATTTAAGGTATTTGTCCAGAAATTCTAGTCATTTTGTAAGAAAAATGTATAATTATTTTTGTATTATTCCCTTCTGCTAATTCTTTGTGTGAGTGATGTCTTAATTTGTTAAGTTGGGAATGTTTTACACCTTTAACTATGGCTGGGTTGTCAGAAAAGGCACGCGGCATTTAAAAAAAATAACCACATTGATATCAAAGCCCAGTTGTTAGGCATAAATTTTTAGGTTTATCGCGTCGGCCGGTGCAGAGCATCCGGACGAGTGATCGAGAAACTGTTAGAAAAAATAAGCATTGAACTATTTTTGGTAAGACCCTGCTGCACAAAACCGTTGGCAAAAATTCCTTGAAATTTTTCAATTTGAAAATGAGATTGACCCACCAATGAACTACCATCAATTTTTCAGACTAACCATTGATTACCACCAATTTTTCGGTCTTATTTTACAATGTAAAAGCTCACCAATTCGTGACTTCAAGCCGCTTGTCCTCGACGGAGATCAGTCCGGTGAGAATGCCTTGGCACGTTTCGCCAGCAATTTTGGACATTCCGGCATAGAATTCGATGTCCCCGTGCTTCACAATTTTCATGACCACCTAAACAAATTTCAGTGCCTTTTAGTTTAGCATTTGTTATTATGTTTCAGTTATTATACCAACATCTTATTTAAGGTATTTGTCCAGAAATTCTAGTCATTTTGTAAGAAAAATGTATAATTATTTTTGTATTATTCCCTTCTGCTAATTCTTTGTGTGAGTGATGTCTTAATTTGTTAAGTTGGGAATGTTTTACACCTTTAACTATGGCTGGGTTGTCAGAAAAGGCACGCGGCATTTAAAAAAAATAACCACATTGATATCAAAGCCCAGTTGTTAGGCCAGAATAAATGTCTCATTGTCAAAAATATGAAGATGTCTGGAGTAAAATAAGTAACAATAATGAAAACATAGAAATGAAACAAAGAAAAAAAATCAAAAAATGCTTGGCACTTGCAACTTGTCAAGATTAATCACTTCTGTCCCTGGGAAGTGCTCTTCCAATTCTGTTAGGCGTTCTTTATTCAGTGCAATGGAACAGAACGACTGTTCCGGTTCGAAAAGTCGTCGGATTGGCGGGCCACCAATCTCCAACACATCCTCCGCTTTGGCATACCAAATTTGCGAGCATAATTTACTAAAATGGGAGATTATAAGAGCAACAAATATTTTAATTTCTGAAAAAACGAACAGTGTGAAGTCGTTGCCCACGTCGCGAATGGTTGCAAGAATTGCCGAAGTGACTGCCTTCTCCACTGTGTCCTCGTTCGAGATCAGCTTACAGATAAGGCTACATAAGGCAGACTCCAGCAAATCCGTGTCAAGTCGGTCCAAATTGAGCACATCGCGCTGAAAGCATAAAAATTTCGGCATTAATCTGTGTGAGTGATGTCTTAATTTGTTAAGTTGGGAATGTTTTACACCTTTAACTATGGCTGGGTTGTCAGAAAAGGCACGCGGCATTTAAAAAAAATAACCACATTGATATCAAAGCCCAGTTGTTAGGCATAAATTTTTAGGTTTATCGCGTCGGTCGGCACATAGACGGAGTTGTATGTATTTAGTTAATATATTTGAAAATGCTCAGCTCTCCGAGACCATTGAATGCTAATGACATCGGTCAGAGAAATATGTCAGTCAGACATTCACGTTTAGGTAACGTCCACGGAAATTTCTCATTATATGCCCTCAAAAAAATGGAAAAATCATGGCATTAATTACCAAGCAGCAAAGTGGGCATGGTGCTGCGTCCATTCCAGTCGTCGTTGAACTGAGTTTTCTGCAGCAAAAACGCAGTGTCGGCACCGCCCACGACAATGGCATGGCTTTTTCCTAATTGTTTTTCGGAGGCGCCGTAGTCAGCGGGACACTAACAAAGAAGGGTAGTTGTCAAGGAAATTTCAGTGCCTTTTAGTTTAGCATTTGTTATTATGTTTCAGTTATTATACCAACATCTTATTTAAGGTATTTGTCCAGAAATTCTAGTCATTTTGTAAGAAAAATGTATAATTATTTTTGTATTATTCCCTTCTGCTAATTCTTTGTGTGAGTGATGTCTTAATTTGTTAAGTTGGGAATGTTTTACACCTTTAACTATGGCTGGGTTGTCAGAAAAGGCACGCGGCATTTAAAAAAAATAACCACATTGATATCAAAGCCCAGTTGTTAGGCATAAATTTTTAGGTTTATCACGTCGGCCGGCACATAGACGGAGTTGTATGTATTTAGTTAATATATTTGAAAATGCGCAGCTCTCCGAGACCATTGAATGCTAATGACATCGGTCAGAGAAATATGTCAGTCAGACATTCACGTTTAGGTAACGTCCACGGAAATTTCTCATTATATGAAATGCAAACAACCCCATCTAGGTGCCAGCCGACGAAATAAAGCTAAAAATAAATGTCTCACAATTGATGTGCTCCGCCGCAATTTTGGCCGCCCTTTCCGCAGCGCTCCCCACACTTTCGGGATTGAACAGAACACCTAAAAATTAGATTTTGTTTTTTTTTAACTGTAAAGGACAATACTTTTGAGACTGTAATTAGCGATTAAACTTGCGTTTCAGATAGTTTTCGGCCCATTTGGCAAGATTGTCCACGCTGTCAACGCCGGTCCTCAGTCGAAGGGCCACGAACCGGTCGTAGAAGCCCGAAATGCCGACATCGACTGAGTTCGACACCAAACCCCTTGACAGCTTCTCTTCCTTTTTGCAGATCCGCGGAAAATCGATTGATCGGTCGTGAACAGCGGTTAACTATGGCTGGGTTGTCAGAAAAGGCAATTCACGTGCGGACATCCTTTCAGCCTCCTCAGCCATTCTTTCAGCCTCCTGGATACGGACCTCTCCGTCATCGCGTCCTATATAGACGGAGTTGTATGTATTTAGTTAATATATTTGAAAATGCGCAGCTCTCCGAGACCATTGAATGCTAATGACATCGGTCAGAGAAATATGTCAGTCAGACATTCACGTTTAGGTAACGTCCACGGAAATTTCTCATTATATGAAATGCAAACAACCCCATCTAGGTGCCAGCCGACGAAATAAAGCTAAAAATAAATGTCTCACAAATACGTCGAAGAAATCGCTGGGGACGTTGTGAAGGGCGGTGGTGAAAGGGAATTTGCTGACAAAAACGTCCGGTTGTTGGGCCACGTTTGTGCTGGTGGACACGCCAATCATGTTGAACTTCTCCAAGTCGCGCACAATTAGGTCGGCCAACTCCTCGTCCGATGGATGTGCACTCTGAAGGGGGATGGGTTGAAGGATTATAAAACATACTTTTTATTTCTTTTTAGTTTTCATATATTTTTTTGCAGCGTTTTTTTCTAAAAAAATTTTGGGGAACAGTGGAGCCAGGCGCCGTCTGATAAAATTTTCTTGATTTTGGTGTGACTTGTTAACACATTTCACCTAAAAATACCAATGTTTTTTGAGAAATTTGGGTGAGGGAAGCATTGGAAGCCACATTGATATCAAAGCCCAGTTGTTAGGCATAAATTTTTAGGTTTATCGCGTCGGCCGGCACATAGACGGAGTTGTATGTATTTAGTTAATATATTTGAAAATGCGCAGCTCTCCGAGACCATTGAATGCTAATGACATCGGTCAGAGAAATATGTCAGTCAGACATTCACGTTTAGGTAACGTCCACGGAAATTTCTCATTATATGAAATGCAAACAACCCCATCTAGGTGCCAGCCGACGAAATAAAGCTAAACTTCTTCGCCACCGATTTTAATGATTTGCTTCTGTATTCGTTCGGCTTCCTAAAATCCAATTTTTGTAAACCAAAAAATAACAATTATGATAAAAACACGCACCATTTTCCGAAATTCCGTGGCCGTTTCCTTGCTGGGCTCTGCCATCACATACACACAGTTTTTTTCAGTGCCTTTTAGTTTAGCATTTGTTATTATGTTTCAGTTATTATACCAACATCTTATTTAAGGTATTTGTCCAGAAATTCTAGTCATTTTGTAAGAAAAATGTATAATTATTTTTGTATTATTCCCTTCTGCTAATTCTTTGTGTGAGTGATGTCTTAATTTGTTAAGTTGGGAATGTTTTACACCTTTAACTATGGCTGGGTTGTCAGAAAAGGCACGCGGCATTAAAAAAAATAACCACATTGATATCAAAGCCCAGTTGTTAGGCATAAATTTTTAGGTTTATCGCGTCGGTCGGCACATAGACGGAGTTGTATGTATTTAGTTAATATATTTGAAAATGCTCAGCTCTCCGAGACCATTGAATGCTAATGACATCGGTCAGAGAAATATGTCAGTCAGACATTCACGTTTAGGTAACGTCCACGGAAATTTCTCATTATATGATGAGTTTTAAAATTTTCATAAATGGTAAAATAATTATCGAAGTGAAATTGCATGCAAAAAACACTCACAATTTCGCAGTCCCGTTGCAACTTAAAAGTATAAAATGAACATTCAAATGAAAACTGTAGTGTTCTAACCCGCATTGAGAAGCTGACTGATGTGCAAAGCGCATCCTCAATTTGGACGAGTTCTTTCAGCAGTTGTCAAGGAAATTTCAGTGCCTTTTAGTTTAGCATTTGTTATTATGTTTCAGTTATTATACCAACATCTTATTTAAGGTATTTGTCCAGAAATTCTAGTCATTTTGTAAGAAAAATGTATAATTATTTTTGTATTATTCCCTTCTGCTAATTCTTTGTGTGAGTGATGTCTTAATTTGTTAAGTTGGGAATGTTTTACACCTTTAACTATGGCTGGGTTGTCAGAAAAGGCACGCGGCATTTAAAAAAAATAACCACATTGATATCAAAGCCCAGTTGTTAGGCATAAATTTTTAGGTTTATCGCGTCGGCCGGCACATAGACGGAGTTGTATGTATTTAGTTAATATATTTGAAAATGCGCAGCTCTCCGAGACCATTGAATGCTAATGACATCGGTCAGAGAAATATGTCAGTCAGACATTCACGTTTAGGTAACGTCCACGGAAATTTCTCATTATATGAAATGCAAACAACCCCATCTAGGTGCCAGCCGACGAAATAAAGCTAAAAATAAATGTCTCACAATTGAGCTTTTATATCTGCGCTGAACTTCAAGGTTCAAATGACTTCAAATTTCTCATATTTTGAACAAAACCTTATAATCAAATTCGTAATCAGCGCTTTTTTAAGCCTAAAAAAAACGCCTGCCATATTTTAAGTAGTTGTCAAGGAAATTTCAGTGCCTTTTAGTTTAGCATTTGTTATTATGTTTCAGTTATTATACCAACATCTTATTTAAGGTATTTGTCCAGAAATTCTAGTCATTTTGTAAGAAAAATGTATAATTATTTTTGTATTATTCCCTTCTGCTAATTCTTTGTGTGAGTGATGTCTTAATTTGTTAAGTTGGGAATGTTTTACACCTTTAACTATGGCTGGGTTGTCAGAAAAGGCACGCGGCATTAAAAAAAAATAACCACATTGATATCAAAGCCCAGTTGTTAGGCATAAATTTTTAGGTTTATCGCGTCGGCCGGCACATAGACGGAGTTGTATGTATTTAGTTAATATATTTGAAAATGCGCAGCTCTCCGAGACCATTGAATGCTAATGACATCGGTCAGAGAAATATGTCAGTCAGACATTCACGTTTAGGTAACGTCCACGGAAATTTCTCATTATATGAAATGCAAACAACCCCATCTAGGTGCCAGCCGACGAAATAAAGCTAAAAATAAATGTCTCACAATTGAGCTTTTATATCTGCGAACTGCTTCCGGCAGTGCGGAGTTCGTACGCGGTATGGTCTTGGTCCGTGTACGCGTTCGTCCCGCACGCAAGAGAGCGGTTGGCGATGATGTCCAACGTGCCCTTGTAGGGGTACTGCTTGCTGCCCAATTTCAGTGCCTTTTAGTTTAGCATTTGTTATTATGTTTCAGTTATTATACCAACATCTTATTTAAGGTATTTGTCCAGAAATTCTAGTCATTTTGTAAGAAAAATGTATAATTATTTTTGTATTATTCCCTTCTGCTAATTCTTTGTGTGAGTGATGTCTTAATTTGTTAAGTTGGGAATGTTTTACACCTTTAACTATGGCTGGGTTGTCAGAAAAGGCACGCGGCATTAAAAAAAAATAACCACATTGATATCAAAGCCCAGTTGTTAGGCATAAATTTTTAGGTTTATCGCGTCGGCCGGCACATAGACGGAGTTGTATGTATTTAGTTAATATATTTGAAAATGCGCAGCTCTCCGAGACCATTGAATGCTAATGACATCGGTCAGAGAAATATGTCAGTCAGACATTCACGTTTAGGTAACGTCCACGGAAATTTCTCATTATATGAAATGCAAACAACCCCATCTAGGTGCCAGCCGACGAAATAAAGCTAAAAATAAATGTCTCACAATTGAGCTTTTATATCTGCGTACCCGGGGGTTTTAGAGGTCGCTGATCACGAATATGTCAATTATTTGGACCTGTTAAACAAATTTGGCGCTAGTTATAATGTGAAAGATTTTGAATTTTATCAAAAACCATAGGGGGGGGGGACCCATTTGTTTTGTAAAAATTTTTATGGATAAAAATCGTGAATATACTTTTTATTCACTATAATTGTGCTAAAAAAACAAAAATTTGAGCAAAAAAAAGTTGAAAACATTTTCAAAACCTGTAACTTTCCATATAGCGCCGAATTCGTGATCAGCGCCCTCGATAACCATCGCTGAATGCAAGGAATGTTTTACACCTTTAACTATGGCTGGGTTGTCAGAAAAGGCACGCGGCATTAAAAAAAATAACCACATTGATATCAAAGCCCAGTTGTTAGGCATAAATTTTTAGGTTTATCGCGTCGGCCGGCACATAGACGGAGTTGTATGTATTTAGTTAATATATTTGAAAATGCGCAGCTCTCCGAGACCATTGAATGCTAATGACATCGGTCAGAGAAATATGTCAGTC
This sequence comes from Heterodera glycines, assembly GCA_004148225.2. NCBI lineage: Eukaryota > Metazoa > Nematoda > Chromadorea > Rhabditida > Heteroderidae > Heterodera > Heterodera glycines. Next base: position 9,933,286 of record CP049706.1, read on the forward strand.
AGACATTCACGTTTAGGTAACGTCCACGGAAATTTCTCATTATATGAAATGCAAACAACCCCATCTAGGTGCCAGCCGACGAAATAAAGCTAAAAATAAATGTCTCACAATTGAGCTTTTATATCTAGGTGGAATTTTACGCATTTTGTTTTATTTTGAATAGTTAAATAGGAAGAATTCGCTCGCACTGTTCTTCAAACGCTTTTTGGTGATCCATCAGTTGATCTTCTTCTTCTAAAACCGCACTTCGATTCTCTACATGCCGATGCGCTTAATCGACTGAACGCATTGATTGGTTTTGAGTCGACCGTTTTTCTTATTTAAGTATGCAAAATAGAAATTCTAGTCATTTTGTAAGAAAAATGTATAATTATTTTTGTATTATTCCCTTCTGCTAATTCTTTGTGTGAGTGATGTCTTAATTTGTTAAGTTGGGAATGTTTTACACCTTTAACTATGGCTGGGTTGTCAGAAAAGGCACGCGGCATTTAAAAAAAATAACCACATTGATATCAAAGCCCAGTTGTTAGACGGCCTTTCCTTCCCTCAATCTATAGACGGAGTTGTATGTATTTAGTTAATATATTTGAAAATGCTCAGCTCTCCGAGACCATTGAATGCTAATGACATCGGTCAGAGAAATATGTCAGTCAGACATTCACGTTTAGGTAACGTCCACGGAAATTTCTCATTATATGAAATGCAAACAACCCCATCTAGGTGCCAGCCGACGCAATAAAGCTAAAAATAAATTACGTTTCTCTTCGGTCGGGCGCCTTCAAAACGCTTTACCCGCGACTCCTCCAATTTGTTGGCACAATGTTAAGCCATGTCGCTTCTCTGTCAAGTTTGACACTTCAAATTCATCATTTATAAAATCGTTTCAAAGAACAATAAAATTTTCAAGGAAATTTCAGTGCCTTTTAGTTTAGCATTTGTTATTATGTTTCAGTTATTATACCAACATCTTATTTAAGGTATTTGTCCAGAAATTCTAGTCATTTTGTAAGAAAAATGTATAATTATTTTTGTATTATTCCCTTCTGCTAATTCTTTGTGTGAGTGATGTCTTAATTTGTTAAGTTGGGAATGTTTTACACCTTTAACTATGGCTGGGTTGTCAGAAAAGGCACGCGGCATTTAAAAAAAATAACCACATTGATATCAAAGCCCAGTTGTTAGGCATAAATTTTTAGGTTTATCACGTCGGCCGGCACATAGACGGAGTTGTATGTATTTAGTTAATATATTTGAAAATGCGCAGCTCTCCGAGACCATTGAATGCTAATGACATCGGTCAGAGAAATATGTCAGTCAGACATTCACGTTTAGGTAACGTCCACGGAAATTTCTCATTATATGAAATGCAAACAACCCCATCTAGGTGCCAGCCGACGAAATAAAGCTAAAAATAAATGTCTCACAATTGAGCTTTTATATCTGCGAACTATTCTTGACGGAATTTGCCGACCATTGATTACCTCCGGGCATTGTGTCAAAAACTCGAAGATTATCGGAATGGCATTCAGCGAAAATTGGAAGCGGTAAATCCGATTTAAATTGAGTCACATTTTTTATTACTTTTTAGACTAATCGAAGCCGTTACCGTTCCGTTTTGGCTTGGTTGCTCCAACTGCTCTTCTCCTTCGCTTACACCGCTCCAGTCAACATGCATTTGCTAAGTGCACACATTGCCGACTTACGCGAGCTCATCGTCCAACTTTCACGTCGTCCGGATTGGATGCGCGATTCTGACCTGCAGAACACCTTTGAAAGCACCGCCGGCGCCATAAACAAATCGTCAAACTTTTCCGTGTTGAACCCGAAAATTCCGGACCATAATGTATGAATGCCATAATGTTTATCGCGTCGGCCGGCACATAGACGGAGTTGTATGTATTTAGTTAATATATTTGAAAATGCGCAGCTCTCCGAGACCATTGAATGCTAATGACATCGGTCAGACAAATATGTCAGTCAGACATTCACGTTTAGGTAACGTCCACGGAAATTTCTCATTATATGAAATGCATCGAAAAGTTTAAACAATTTTTGTATGGCCGAAAATTCGTGTTACAGACGGATCACGAACCGTTGAAAAAGATTTTTGGGCCAAAAAGTGAAATACCCGTGGTGGCGGCGAGAAGGCTGCACCGGTGGTCACTCATTTTAATGAACTTCGACTTTGACATCGAATATTGTCCAACAAAAGCTTTTGCATTCCACCCATTCTGGAATTGTTCGGATGAAAGCGTTGGCTCGACAGAAAATTTGGTGGCCAGGAATTGACAAGGACATCGAAATGGAACGAAAGAGGTGCAAAAATTGCCAATCTGATGCACCCGAGGAGAGGAAGGTTCCATTGCATCCGTGGGAAACGCCTGACAGAGTTTGGCAGCGACTTCACATGGATTTTTGTGGTCCTTTCATGGGACACATGTGGCTGATCATCGTAGACGCCAAATCAAAATGGCCTGAAGTGATCAAAATGAAGAACATCACGGCCAATGCAACGATAGAGGCCATTCGAATTGTTTTTGGCACACACGGATTGCCTCAACAAATTGTCACCGACAATGGACGACAATTCGCCTCGGCTGAATTTGAGAACTACTGCCGATCACGCGGAATTGAACACACACTGACGCCGCCATACCACCCGAAAAGCAACGGATTGGCTGAGCGTTTCGTCCAGACTTTTAAAAATGGACTTCGGCACATGATGGGCGATTCCATTGGTTTGGATTTGGCAGTTTCGCAATTTCTTTTGCAATACCGAGTCACGCCGCATGCATCAACAGAAGTTTCGCCCGCAGAAATGCTTTTCAACCGGCGATTGAGGACATTATTGGATTTAGTCCAACCAAACCCACAGGGGAATCAACCCGAAATGGCAAAAAGTAAAAGCGGCGAAAGAATGAAAAGGAATTATGATAAAAAGGCTGGTAAAGCGAAGAATTTTGAAAATGGACAGCCGATTTTTGCGCGAAATTACCATGGTGGGCCAAAATGGATGCAGGGACGAATCTTAGAAAAGATTGGAGCAGCAATGTTCCGTGTAAAGACCGCCCGTGGAGTTTGGTGCCGGCATTTTGATCAGCTCAAAGCTGATTTGACTTCGACAGCTGACAATTGTGATCAGGAGTCCGAATCGGAAAGTGAGGCAGATGCGGAATCGGACGACGAACAACAACCGCAACCAATTCCGATTGGGAGTCCACGCCAAGAAATTCGGCAGAAAATTGCGCCTGAGGGAGGTGTGCCTGATCAGGCATTGCGCCGATCAACTCGCGATCGGAAGAAGAGGGTAATTTTTGACCCCTCGTGAGGCGCATTCCGCTCAAAGAAGGGGGAAGGAATTGTAGTGTTTAAGTGGATATTTTGAATTTTAAATGCCCACATTTCCCGCCCATTTTACTGCCCATAAATATGGAATTGTTTCCCCTTCCTTTGCTTTTTCCACCATTCATTTGTCATTAATTTATCTGCATTTATTATTTGTCCTTCGACCTCCCAATTTTCTGTGCTTTATTTATTTGGAATAAATCAATATTCCCTTTAACTGTTGCTCGGACACAACAGAAAGCAAAAAAGGAGTGGGAAAGAAAGCGAAAATGAATGGATTACATGGGCAAATGGCGCACAAATTGCGAAGCATTCAACGGCGGAGGAATGGACGCAAAAAGTGATTGCGCACCCATCAATCCGTCGCCTTTTATGTGCAAAGAAACGGACGAAGGAAAAGACAAAAAAATGAAAGGATCAAACAAATTGAGGGGGGGGAGGAGACATTCCAAAGAATGAATGATCGAAGGAAAAGCAACGAATAAAAGGGGGGGGGAAGGCCCAGCATACGACGATCAGCAAAAAATTGGGAGGAATTCGTAAAAATGGCAAATAAATGGGGGAGGGCGGGGAGGGGGGAAGGAGCACTGACCGGGCGCAGCGCCGAAGTACGGCTCCAACTCGGGCGGACAATTGGCGGCACGGACAGAGACGTTGTCGAGGAGGAGGACGAAGGTGGCCAACTCAGTCTCTTTGGACTTGGACACGTCGAAAACAGTCTAAAAGAGAAGGAAAAAATGGGAACGCATAGGGCGGCCAATTATTTGACTAATTAATAATTAATTATAGTTAGTGTAATTGTGCGGACTTGGAATGCGCGAGTGGGCGGACGCCGGCGCAACTGAAAGGACAGACGGACCCACTCGCCGAGTGGCCAGACGCGTTGAAGCGATTTGCGGAACAGCCACAGAGGGCGCGGGTCGCCCTCGAAATGGACGCCGAGGCGGAAGAGAGCGCCTGGGGGACGCGGAAAGCATTGGAAAGGGGCGAAAAAAGGGACAGCGCCGCAGGGCATTTGCCAACACACCAAAAGCGCCTTTGACCACTTTGAGCTGTGCGCTGAGACAAAACGTGTCGGAGGGGCGCAGTTCGTAGACGGGGGACATCAGCCGACCGAATTGGCGATTATGGGACGGAGAAAGCGGAGGAAGAGGCGCAGAAAGAAGCGGCGGAAGGCCCAACGGCACCAGTGACTCACCGGCAACAGCGGACGATGGCACGGCCGAGGAAAGGGACTCGTTGAGCACCTTCATCGGGCAAAGACAAAAGTGAGTGCCAAACTTCGATGGCATGCCTTTTCAAACGAATGCCTTTTCCCCCTTTCATCAGTCGCTTTTCCCTCATTTTGCTATACTTTTCCTTTTTACTCATTAATGAGTTCAGGGTTTCAGTCCCGACTCCGACTCCCAAAAAGTCTCGGTTTTTGGCGCTCAGTCTCGGGTCGTATCTGTCTCCTGGTCAGTGCTGTCCCTGCCTTACCATGCTGAACCCATCCCTTGTGCTGTTCCGTCTTTGCCATCGCCATTGTCCCTCGCGAATGTAATCGCAAATCGACGACAGTTCAAAACTGGCAAAATGCCATTGTTCGTCTTCGCCAATTTCCTTCTCTTTCGCCCATTTTTGGCTTACCCGCAGAAGTTTTCCTCCTCATTTCCGTTTCGTCTGCCACCGCCGCCAAATTTTCGCGAAGTTTCTTCAATTTGTTCAATTACACCCTTAATTTTCCCCGCTGAATTTGCCGTTTTTCCGAGTGCCGTCCGTCGTCACTTTTTCGCTCCATCCACTTTGAGTGCCATCCGCGAAAATTGCCCGCACTTTCACCGTGTATTTTTCCTCGGCTTTTATGTCACTGATCAGTGCGGGGCTCCGCTCGGCGCTCATTCGACGCACACTTTGCGGATGTGCAACAGAAGCGTAACTGAACGAATGACGAGGGAAATTTGGCCGCGGCAAAAATGGGGAAAAAGTGCCGAATTCGGCGACTCTTTCGGCGGGTTTTTCCCATGGCTTTTTCCCACCTAATTACGTAATAAAGCGGTCGCTGTCCTTTTCGATCCGTCGGCTCTTCCCATCTGAGCAGTGCCGCGTCTTTTTGCGGCGTTCGCTCAATGCGCAAGTCGCGCGGTCGCAATGCTTCCGTTCCGTCTTCCGTTTCGGGCGTATCGCGGGCGAGCAAAGGCGGCGTTCGGACCAGCAAAAGTACGCGGACTTGGCAAATGTGACAAGTTCAGACAAATAAACAACGGGTCGATCGAATTCTGACAAATGGTAGGCTACCCGAATCTTCGCCCTCCGCTTCGTTGTACGCGGTCAGTGAAACGGCGTAAGTCGTATTGGGCCCTGCCGGTGGGTAATTACGTAATTAAAATGTTACTAAAAAAAGTCCTGGAGGAATATGCTTTGGAGCCAAGAACAATCTCGAGTACTCTCATCAAGTAAAAGGCTCAGTGACAATGTTCAATTGGGTAATTCAGAGGTCCCATTTCCGTCTTTGGCATTTCATTTTCGGCGCTTGAATATTTCGAAAACTCCAATTTCAGTATGACCAAGCCAGGGTATTCAATTTGATCGGGTCCATATTTCTGATCATTTTCCATCATTTCTCTGATATCCCATGGCATCCCCCCTCGGGGGATTTGTCCCTCTTTTCACTTAGTCCGTTCAGCGCGTATTCCGTCGTTTCTGCGCCCTCCAGCACAATGCGTCGTGCTTCGGTTGAGTCGGCCCCGTACCTTTTCGGGGGATGTTGTGGTTAAATCGCTATTTCAATCCGCCGATTGCTCTCACGAAAGTGTGTATCCCCTGACCACCACTTTGTCAACGTTGCGCGGAGGGTCCCACCTGTTGTTGGTTGGTTTTCAAAATGCCAATGCCATTCTTTCCCCCCCCCCCCATTTGTCACCGAATTGTGGCTGAGTTCGACGTCAGCTGTTCAACGCGTACCTTCGTCGATTTTTAAGTGAATTTAAATTATAAAATAAGTCAGTCTTACATTGGCTGGTGGGTCCGGCACGCGTTCCTCTGTAAAGGCATCCATTTAATAGCTTTTGGATCCAATTGACCCTCTGTTTACTTTTAGCCGCCTCGCCCATCCCCCGGGGGTCCCCCCTTGCCCAAGTGTTCGTTGTCCCTTCCCCCGGGTGCCGTTCCCTGCGTATTCACCCGAGGCTGAGTCCGATTCGGTCCACAGCAATTGAATGGCGTTGGCCTTGGCGATGGATTGGAGCAGTACGACTACCACAACCATCAGCAGAATCGGCTCCCCCATTCTCCGCGTACAGTTTGCCCTTCTCCGTGCCGTGCCTTTGTTCTCCGTCCGTTCTGCCGATGCTTTTGCCGGCTTTTTGTTCCTTTTCATCCGTTGTCCATTCCGTCGTCACTTATTTCGCACTGAAACATTCGGTCACTCAAAGGGAGGGAGGGTCATTCATTGGCACTCTGTGCCGAGAAAGGGTGGGCAAATGAAACGAAAATTAGGGACGGACGGACGGAAGAGCAAAAAGCATGGGGCAATTGAAAGTAAAAGTAAAGGGACCAAGTTGATTCAATTTGCATAATTTTTGCAGAATTTTCGGCGATTTAAAAACACCGCCCCAAAGTCAGTCATTCATTTGACTAGCATTTTTGTTTGATTAAATAAATCAGTTTTTAAAAGTGGAAAATGAGAGGCAAAAATGATCCTCAAAATGTCCAATCGTTTTTTTACCATTAATAATTTTCCTTTTTGCTCCAATGTGCCATTGTCCCTCCCCCTTCTGTTCTTTTCGGTGCCCTTCTCTTCCGCCCCTCCCTTTTCTTATGCCATGGCACAAATTGCCAGGGGTCTTTCCCCCCGTCCCCCCAAAATGCCCATAATTTTGAACACAATACATTTGGATAAATTGGTTTGCCGCCACCCCTAAATTTTCGGTTGTCCCAAAGAGATTTGAGGGATTTGCGCGCCGATGACCCGAACAAAATTTGAGGGGAAAGGGACAATAATTGAGGACAGAAAGCGAGGGGCGGAGAATGTGCGCCTATTAGCCGAGAGAAGCGCATTTACAAGAAGGCAATGTACGGCACAGAATTAAGCAAAAATCAAAAATTGACAGAGGAATGGAAGCGAAGGGAACGGACGGAGGGGGGGGGGGAGAAGAGATTGCCCCGGGGGCAATTATTGGCCTCGGAGAAGAGGGATAAGCCAATTTTGTAATCATTTTTCATCGGGGGGACAATGGGAGTGAAAGTGGCAATCATTCGCCAGTCTATGGCCAAATTATGCTTTAGGGCGAATGATTGGCATTTTTCAAAAATAAAAATGAACGGGTCAAAAGCGATTAGAACTGAACTACATTGACCATGCTTTGTGCATAAAATTGAGGCCCAGATGCTTTTCCATGGGCAAAGGTGCGGCGGCGGCGTTTCGTCGTCCGTCCGCCCATCGAATGAATTTCCTCCTCCGTCCCCCCCCCCCCCGTTTAGTGTCCCGCGCCAAATTTTGATTGCCATTTTCACATTAAATGATGCGGATTTGGTTTTAGTGTTAAACAAACACAATTTTCTGCTCCGAAAAATGACGACGGCGAAAAAAGTCGCCAAAAAAGGCGCGCGAAAGAAAACACACACAGAAAGTTGGATGATTGGATTGGCACACAAAGTGCGAGAAAATGAGTCGAAAACAAAAATGCGATGACCCAAAATGGAATGAGATGATTCAATCACATTATCATTTAATAAATTTAAAAATATCCAAATAAAACAGTCAAAGGGCGGGCAAAATGAATAGAAAATAAAAACAAAAAATCAAAAATCACACAATTATTGCAATGGTCAAAGCAGGCTGAACAAATACATAAATGAGCATGGAAATCGAACCAATCAAAAACGGGGGGGGGGATGTGCCAATGAATTAATTATGATTAATTAATGCTAATCGGCACTCTCCGCTTTTGAATTGCCGTTCTTCCCATGGGTTGCGTCTCCCCCCGTTAAACATTTGTTAATTCACTTCAAAAATTCGTTGTTGTTAATTGCTTTCCGTCTCATCTTCCCCGGCTTCTTCTTCATCTGCTTAAACTTGCTGCTGTCTCCTCTCTTCGCTTGGCTTTGTGTTGTCCAACTTTTTCTGCATTTCCTCCTCATATTTGGCACCCGCTTCTTTGGCCTCGTAAAATTTCCGGTCCATATCCTACAAAAATGTGTGGGTGGTCAGTCCATTAGTGCACACCCACCCCCGTCTATTAATGTCAATTAGGGCCAATTATAGTGGCCAATGAATGAATGGGATGCCACCTTTTTCTGGACCCAAGTGTACGCGGCCGAGCCGATCAGCACCACGGCATTGGACAGCCACCACAGCAACGATTTGATCTCGTGCCACCACACCACCGCCATCACCGTTTGGGCCGCTGCCTTTGCGGTGCCGCTGATGTTGTGCGTCAGTGCCGAGGTCACTTGGATTTGCCATCCTGAATTGCTTTTGTTTTAGCCATTTTTTGGTTTGCCATTTGAATTGACAACGGCACTGTGTGCCCACCGGTCACATAGCCCATGATGAAGCCAAAGAAGCCGCTCAATGTCATCATGCCCCAAAAGTTCAGCTTGACAATGTGCGGCGAGTAGGGCACTTCGCCAAATTCGCCGGCAACAAGCATCAGCGGAAGGAAGAGAAGGCACGCGTTCAAGTTGTTGTACATTGTCAACCGCCAGATGGAGTCAGCGACGGTGGGCAGCGTTTTCTTGGTGAAAATGGCATTCAGCGCAACGCAAAGGGACGCCAAAACGCCATAGACGACGCCAATGACGGACAGAGTGCCTGGGGGAGGGAGGGGAAATTGGGCATTTAAAAGCGCATTCGAAGGAGGAAAAAGGCACCGGAGTCTTAAAGACAAATGTGCCAATTATAACGAATTTGGGACGCTAATTAAATATGTCCAATTAACGAAAAGCAATTAGGAAAAGTTTGGGTAAACACACCCGCGAGATTTTCACGATTTTTGAAATTAAAAAAAGTTAAAAAATGTTCGAATTCGGGTTAGGGGTTCGAAATTGGTCGAAATGGAGGCCTGATTCGTGCTCAGCGCCTCAAAACACCCCTAGAAACGTGTTATAGGGATTTTCAGAAAAAAAATTAAAGAAAAAATTTTCGGGACCAATGATCGACATGATTGCCCCAAAGTCCATCCCCATTGTGCCAGTATATAAGTCCATCCAATTTCCCCCTCGGGGGCTGCGAGATGTCTACGGTGGGTCAGTCTTTGCCGTTCCTTGCCTTTGGCAATCCTTTCCCAAATAACCAATTGCACTGACCCACCCAAAATGCTCTGAGGTTGTTGTTGACCCAAACATATTCCCGGTTTTCAATTCATAATTATTTGTCAATGCTTTTCCTTATAATAAATTCCTCTCTCCTAAAAGTGGTAATTTGAAATGGCTTGAAGCCTTAAACCCGGGGACACAACAAATACCATTGGTTTTTCCAATTTTTAGCACATATTTTTGCATTTTTTAACACATATTTAGGCCTTTTTTTGGTTTTTAGCACATATTTTGGGTTTTTTTTAGCACATATTTTATTGCATATTTCAGGATTTTTAGCACATAAAAATCCCAGCCCTAGTTATGAGACAACAAATGAATGAAATCCATCACAAATACATCAATAAATACATTCGGCCAATCATTCATTGTGTGATCCGTCGTCCGTTCTTTCCATCCTTCCGCCGTTTGCCATGCGATTGTGACGACTTCTCGTTTCCGGGTCTGAAAATTCAAAAATGATAATTAAAAATAAAATTGAGTAGGGGGGTGGGGTACCATCAGATTACCCCCCCCCCCCCCACAAAACACCAAATTGAAACAGGACCAAAAATTACACTCGTCCTCCCTGCTGCCCCCCGTCCCACACCTCAACAAAACCCACCTCTCCTCCTCCATCAGCGCCTGGTCCAACGCATGCGCTCCGCTTCACGTCGCATAAAGATTCGCACATGGAGTCCAAGGTGCAGCGGATGGTGGCAGCCCATCGTGGTACGCGTGATTCGGCTCAGTCGGCCCCAGCAAAGTGAACAGCGCTCGGCTCGTCTCGATTTGGCGGTCTGTGGGAAAAGAAATTGGGGAAAATTATGTTATGTTTTAAATTATTTTTAATCTAAACTTACGTTTCCTGCTTTTGCTCTGGCCGCCTTGCGCAGCTGCGCTTGACGCTTTTCCGCCTTGGCCGCGCGCGCCCGTGCCGCGTACATTGCGTTGGCCATTCGCTGAAAAATGGGGGGGGGGGGGGGATTAGCACAATGAAAAATGCAAATTAAAAACAGAAAAGCATTACCTAAATAAACTGACTGACGATTTAAGTGGCGGTGGAGGAGGACGAATAATTAAGTAAGTGGATGGAATGAATAAACGGAATGAACGTGGAAAAGCAAAATGTGTGGGTCTTAAATAGCAAATTTTTTAGTCGGAAGAGTCAAAATTTTCGGATAAATGCGTATATAAAAGGCACAAAAATTCATTTGGTTGCCATTATTTTATTTTCAAAAAATCATTTTACGGTGCGAAAATAACAAAAGTTCAGCAAAATGCCATGACAAACACAGACAAAATCAACGCTAGCATCGATACAATTGTGCAACTTGAGACCAGTAATTAAAAAAGACAGAGTCATAAATAATCTCCGAACTGCTTGCGCCACAGATATTAAGAAGTAAGCGAATATTTTCTTCTATGAAATGAAGATTAAAAATTAAAAAACCGGAGACTGTTTTGAAGAAAGGAAAAGCAAAATTTGCCATTAACGTGAAAGTGAAATAACCCGAGATAGGTGTCAAGAGAAAATGACATAAGTGAATAAAGCAAATGGGAAGCTTGTTCAACTGAACGGCAGCGGATGATGATGTTCATCAATGGGCGTCCGAAGGCTGATCAGAACGATGGACGCGAGAAGCTGATCAGAAGTGATGAGGCAAAAGCCAGGAGGCTTTTTTTCGAGGAGGAGAGAAATGTTGTATCCGCAGCATTCAAAATTTCATATTTTGTGCATAATGTACATTGCCCTACTTTCTCCCGACCAATCCCGTCGTAAACTTATCCATCTGTTCATCCCATCCCATCCCAAGCCAATCCTATCCCTCTCATTTCCAATGTTATCGTGCCATTTCTTCCTATTCACCTCTGTTGCATATGCCATCCATTTCTCTTATTCCCTTTTGTGTTTTTCCGTCATTCTCTGCTCTTTGCTCCGCTTTTGTTTTGGTCATTTTTTACATATACACTCATCAATCTCAACACAAACACATGTGTAACTTATTGTTTCGAGTTGATTTTGCTCCTGATTATATATAAATATTGGTGATATTTATTCGAGAGCGGATTCTTTTTTCGTTTTTAATCGAAAAAGAATATTGTAATTGCCAATTTGCAAAAGCAACTTTTTTCTTCAGAAATGTTGAAGGCAAAGCCTCATGTTCTGTTCGTCCAATGTCGGTTTTTGCGAATGATGAAAAGCATTCCTAAGGACAGCAAATTCACTGCCAAATTTGGTGACACTTCCATGGTGGGCTTTTCTACCGTCTTTTTTCAATGGTCGATGGTTGGAATTGTAGTTCGATTTTGGCGAGGTTCGGACGAGTCTGCTGAGGAAGGGGCAAGCGCCGGAAGAGAAGAGCAAGCAGTTGTTCCCGACGGACCCCGACGCACCGATCCAATTGGGCTTCAACCCATTCCAACGGGCCGACCGAAAGTGTCTGTTGTGCGAGCTGGGCATCCAATTGGACTACAAAAACGGACGGCTGCTCCAACAGTTCGTCTCCAACTTCAGCGGGCGCGTGTACGACCAGCACGTGACCGGGCTGTGCAAAAAACAGTACCAGACTCTGTTGGCCACCATCGCGAACAGTCGCAAGGCTGGCTACATGCCGGTGCTGGTGAAGGACGCCAAATATTTGCGAGACCCGAGACTGTTTGACCCACTGAAACCGATCAGAACCCACTCATACGATTGAATGACGCGCATCAAATTTTGTTTGCAATTCCACCATCATTTTAGGTACAGTCAACATTTTCTGACGATAAACTTCTGTTTTCTAGTTAGGCTTTTACACGTAAATTTGTATCCCATTGATAACAATTTTGTTTCTTTTTTTGGTTTAATTTTTCCACTTTTTTGTGATTTTGATACTTGTTGAGTACACTTTGGACATGTCTTTGACCGCACAGAACTCTTCTGGGCCCGCCAGCACTTCGGTGGCGGAGAGGCGCGAACGTCGGCGGCAGAAAATCCTTCAGAATGCGGAGGATCGAATCTCGAAAATTTTGACAGCGCATGGTGGCGAAAGAAGACAGGCGCCAACGATTGATGGAATGTACGGGGAAGAAAGGGCGGACAGTGGTGGCGAAACTGCACCGGTGGAACTGACCAGCAACGGGGGGTCGTCAGTGGTGGATGACGGTGACGTGGTACGGTATTTTGAACCGTACCGACACAAACAACTACCGTACCCAATTCACCATCATTGAGTACGATAGTTGGTTTATATCGGTGCATATCATAGGACCAATGAGCGAACACTGCCTTAAAGATGTCCAATATTTTCTCTTTTCAGCAGTGCCGCCTGGTCAATTGCCGCGAGCGTTTCGACTGCCACCGTTTGTCCGCCGCCGCTTCGTTTGGCGTTTTGTTGCGTTTGCTCGTCCACTTTGACTTGGTCCGATCCGTTCCATTGACTTTTCTCCCCGCGTTCATCGCTTGCCAATTTTTCCTGCGCTTCCGTTTTTCAAATGGCGTCACACTCAATGCCCAGGATTCGCTGATGACAAATTTTTTGCTCGTCTGTGGCCTCAATGAACGCAGTGTCCGTTTGGGTGCGCTGTTTTTTGATGTCTTTTGGCAGTTCGTCACCGATTTTTGTTCCACGACTTTCGCCTTTTTGGTGACCCATTGCCTTATCATTATGTTGAAATTGTGTCACCTATTTATTGTTTCATTTCTTTGATGTCACAAAAACCCGAATGAATGCTCAATGATATGTATTTTGTTTACAAGCCATGGTTTTGGTAACAAATAAGGGATTGCTTGTAATCTTGCCGATTTGTTTTAGTGGGCGGAAGGGGGGCTAACTCCAACCCATCGCCCTTTTTAATGTGACAGGGCTGGATGCAATCACAGATCCCGTACCCGTAATTACGGCTTTTTTGGTCCCAGCAGTATTATTTGGTTTTTTTTGTTATTTTAATCCGTAACTGGAACCTTTTTCAAAGATCTTGTTTTTCTTTCATACCCAACCTCATCTAGGTTTTAAAGGTAAAAAGGCGTAAAAAGCATAAAAATGGAAAAAAATGCATAAAAATTGGCCCAAACCAATTTGAGGAAACCATACATATAAAAGGTGGAAAAATAGACAATTAGTGGCATTTTTGCAATAATAAATTACGACAAATTGTGCTTCTGATTACTGTGAAATGAAAAGGCGTTCAAGGGAAATGTAAGCAATTTTCAAATGAAAAGGTTTTACGGCATTTGCTGTTTAATGGCTCCAACAAAAAAGAGTCTGTATCGTTTTGGCGCCGCCGTTTTGGCGCCGCCGTTTTGGCGCCGCTGTTTTGGCGACGCCGTTTTGGCGACAGGGTCGTTTTGGCGCTGCCGTTTTGGCGCCAAGCCAAAATTAAAAAATTGTGAATCCAAGATCGATTTCAATTTTTAAAAATTAAAACTTTTCATAAAAATGTAAATAACAATAACTAGTAGAGATCGGCCTGTACCTGGATCCAGGCCTGTATTTTTCCTGGATCCAGGTACAGGTACAGGCTTTTTACAAAATACCGATCTCTAATAACTAGGGCCCCGACTTATTTGAAAGCTCTATGTGTGCTCTATATTTACATGTAAAAATAGAAATGAATGATTCAAAAATAAAAAAGTTATGCCACGTGGCGCCGAAAAAGCCAAGAAAACGTCAATTTTTGAGGTTTTTTGGCCATAACTTTTTTGTAAACTGACGAAATTTTTTGAAATTTTACAGGCTAATAGAGAATCTGAAGAGCTATCGAATGATAACAAAAATTTTTAATTTGGTTGATCAGGAAAAAAGTTGTTAGCAACGGTGCCGAAAAGGCCGGCGCCGAAGTGGGCGGTTCCCCAAAAAACGCATTTCCGCGTAAAAAATTTTTCATATGGACGTCATTTTTCGTCACTAAAAATCACTATTTTGGCGTTTTGTCACTTAAAATAGTGAAAATTCACTTTTTTGGCTTTTTCGGGTTCACCGGAATGTAATTCTGCACCAAATTGAAGAGGCGCTTGTCTGCCGCTTATTTCTGCGTCTCTGATTTTTTGGCGCCAAAACGACCCTGTCGCCAAAACGGCGGCGCCAAAACGACCCTGTCGCCAAAACGGCGGCGCCAAAACGGCGTCGCCAAAACGGCGGCGCCAAAACGACCGATTCCCACAAAAAATGCCGTTTTCTCCATTCAAATAATTTTGTCATGTTTCAGCTGGATTTGCAACGACGTTTGGCTGAATGTTCTCCCCGTTTTTGACCGTCCCCAATTCTTCCTCAAATTGGCATTGCTTTCTTACCGTTTCAATGCTTTGGTGGACAAACATTTTGATGGAAGAACTGAATTGACGCTTCGGAGATGGATAAGAATTCAAGGACCAAAACCGAAAGTGTCTGTATTTACCGGTGGCGGTTTTCCGGAATTTCCTTTGCCGGACCGTCCGCTTCCCAACGGAATTCGCTTTAAGGACCTTTACATACAGTAATTTTAATTTTTTGTTTAAGTATATATAAAGTCATTTCATATTTCTTCAGGTACATTGACCACTCTGTGCTCGCATTTCTCCGCTCAAATAAGCACATTTGGGACAGAGGCACAAAATTATTCATTCGAGTAAATGAATTTACAACTAATACTACGCCGATTTGGAATGTTTTGGTTCGTGAAATTTGGCCCATTTTTACGGAGACGACAAAATGCCATCATTTTCCCATTTACAATGCTGATCATCTACATCGCCAACAATTCTCTCCGATCTCAATTCAATCGATTCCTATAATCTGTTCCCTAATGGAATTGGTGAAGTTGGGCCAAATGCAACTTATGCCGTCATGACATTGTTCAAATGGGTGCACACTCCGAGCACCGATGGACAACCGAAGCAATGGCATTGCATTTCTAGTTTTTATCCACGACCACCACCAAATCTCGAATGGATCACCAATTTCAGAGAAGTGTGTACATATATTTGTTGAACAATATGATTAATGACGATTTCAATTTGATTTGGATTTCCCATTTGTTTTAGACATTTCTTCGTGCCACCACTTCTGTCAGCTACAAAATTCGTTTAGAATATAGGCCAACAGTTCCAATTGTGCCATTTGAATTGGTGAACGAACGGACTAAAGAAAAGCTGATACTGAAGAAAATGACGTTCGGTTTCGATTGGCTGTTGAAGCGATGTCCAGTTGGGGAGAAGGCGGCGGTTCAGTGGGAATGGGAAGATATCAAAAATTTGAACGACAATTTGAACCATATCTATTTTGAAATGGGGATTCACAATGATAGCATTGGGTGAGCACGGAATAGCAGCAACATAAGTTTTTTTGCAAAAATTATTATATTTAGGCCATTGTCTCCGCCAGCAGAAGAAGAAGCGGGTCAAAGCAACGAAAATTTTATTTAATGACGGCCTTCAGTAATTCGTTTGGCGTTTTGTTGCGTTTGCTCGTCCACTTTGACTTGGTCCGATCCGTTCCATTGACTTTTCGGCGCTAGTTACAAAGAGTACTTTTTTGAAATTTTTTTCACTTTTTTTGACACATTTTTTTTTAAATTTTTATTTACACATAATGATAATATTAAGCATTAACAGCAAAATTATGGCGAATAAAAGTATAATTATAACGAAGGAGATCACAGAAAGCATTAATAATAGTTTTTCCTTTAGCCCTAGCATTAAGTCGAAAAATTTGTTCACACATGTATGAATTCGTTAAATTTGTACTGGAATTCCACTAAAAAATTAATTTAAAAAATCTAAAACTTGTGCTTTACCAAAAACCTTGTTGGTTTTCTTTTGTAATGACATTTTGTTAAAACACTTCTTGCACTCCATTTGGTTTTTGATAAGTCCATAATAAGCCAGAAATTGTAGAATTTCCTCAGAATTCTGCCAACAAAAAAAAATGTGTCAAAAAAAAGTGAAAAAAATTTCAAAAAAGTACTCTTTGTAACTAGCGCCGACTTTTCTCCCCGCGTTCATCGCTTGCCAATTTTTCCTGCGCTTCCGTTTTTCAAATGGCGTCACACTCAATGCCCAGGATTCGCTGATGACAAATTTTTTGCTCGTCTGTGGCCTCAATGAACGCAGTGTCCGTTTGGGTGCGCTGTTTTTTGATGTCTTTTGGCAGTTCGTCACCGATTTTTGTTCCACGACTTTCGCCTTTTTGGTGACCCATTGCCTTATCATTATGTTGAAATTGTGTCACCTATTTATTGTTTCATTTCTTTGATGTCACAAAAACCCGAATGAATGCTCAATGATATGTATTTTGTTTACAAGCCATGGTTTTGGTAACAAATAAGGGATTGCTTGTAATCTTGCCGATTTGTTTTAGTGGGCGGAAGGGGGGCTAACTCCAACCCATCGCCCTTTTTAATGTGACAGGGCTGGATGCAATCACAGATCCCGTACCCGTAATTACGGCTTTTTTGGTCCCAGCAGTATTATTTGGTTTTTTTTGTTATTTTAATCCGTAACTGGAACCTTTTTCAAAGATCTTGTTTTTCTTTCATACCCAACCTCATCTAGGTTTTAAAGGTAAAAAGGCGTAAAAAGCATAAAAATGGAAAAAAATGCATAAAAATTGGCCCAAACCAATTTGAGGAAACCATACATATAAAAGGTGGAAAAATAGACAATTAGTGGCATTTTTGCAATAATAAATTACGACAAATTGTGCTTCTGATTACTGTGAAATGAAAAGGCGTTCAAGGGAAATGTAAGCAATTTTCAAATGAAAAGGTTTTACGGCATTTGCTGTTTAATGGCTCCAACAAATGGGCTATTTTTGGTGAAAATCTGTTAACAAATCACACCCAAAGATCAAAAAGTTTTCCCGACGGCGCCTATCGGCACCACCGGCCCCCTGTTCCCGAAAAGTTTTTTGGAAAAAGTGCGCCGAGAAAAACGTTTGAAAAAAGAGGTCATCGGCGGCCGACCCCCCTTCGCAAAAATTTTTGCCGACCCACCCCCCTTTTTAATGTATGGTGCCATCCTCAGTTGACGTGTCGCAAATGCCCGTTTATTCATTCTTTTGCAGAAAACTTCCGACCTTCTGCTGCTGAGCAAAAGGTCGAGAGGAAAAGGGAGGGGGGAAGAGAGGGAGAGCACTCTCCGCTCCTTCCCTACCACGCCATTGGTGAGGAAGACGAGAGATAAATGGAAGAGAGAAAAAGACGAGAGAGAGAGGGGGGAGGAGGGGAGAGAGAAGGGGTGAAAGAGAGTGGAGAGGAAGAGGAGAGAGACGAAAAGGGTAAGGGAACAGCAGCAGCAGGACAACATGGGGAAGGAGCAAAGGCAGGCCATGTTTAAGAAGGGTCGGACGGACGATGCCATTGGCACCGCCCGAGGATGGCAAACCCCCGTGTTATTTTAATCTCAAATTTTCATCCGGCTGAAACAGCCGAAATTGTAGGTAAAATTACCTAATTAATGAAAATGGGTCAGAAAGGGAAAAGCGTCGGGGACAGGACATTCCGGCAGGCACCATTCTTGAAAACGTAGTATTTTTGTCAATTTTCTGATTTCCAATAATACATTTTTTTGCAGAAAATCGTCTCTGGAAACCTGCGCATTCTTGACCATTGATAAAAGAATAGGCTGGAGAATTTGGCACATGACAGATAAAAACGAATATACCAAAATATAATAAAATTTCTATTTATTTCCCACATAATTCCCCATCGGTTTGCTTGTTATGTTTGTCGTTCTATTCTCTCTTTTTCCCCAAATTCGCTTAAATGGAAGATTTATAAGAAACTTAATAAAGGATTTAGTGAAACCATTGAAACTGTGTGCACAGCAGCGGGCAATCGATCAGCAGAAAAAAGTTAAAAAATGAAATTTGTTTCCCCTAACAGAAAATTGTTGCAATTGATTAAAAAATTATTACACAAAAGAAACAAACCAAAAAAGAATAATTCCCTATTTTTAGCTAATTTGGATTTTGAAGTTGGGGCTCGAACATTGTTTGTTGCTTTGTTAGCGTATCTTTTAAAAAAAGTTGTAATTTGAAAAGCTCTTAAATCATTTATGAAACAGAAAAATGCAAAGCGATGAATAGAGAGAGGCTGGCAGTTAATTATGTATACATAAAAATCAGAGTTTTACGATTTTAGTGTAATTTTTAAAATTTTTGGAGGCATATGTACCAAAATTGCAGCCCCACCAATATACGAATAAAAAAATGATTTTCCATTGAATTAAAATGAAGTAGCCAAAAAGAAAAACAGGAAGAAACAAATGGAATAAATAGAAAAGCAAAACGATTGTATGAAAATGAGACGAATCATTGTGAAAATATTTGAATTTGGGAAAATTTTGAAAAAGACGTATGACAATAATGAGATTTTTCGCTTAGAATTGTTTGAGGAAATTTGAGGATGGTTCAAATATAAAAAATCGAAAACTCTTCTTCGCTTTGTCCTTTTTTGTCCAACAATGGCAAAATGTCCAACTCAGTAGACCAAGTCGAAAAGGTCGTCCACCGAATCATCAGCCTAAAAAAGATAATAGGAAAAGTGAAAATGTTTTGTTGCTTTTACCTGCTCAACACTCTGTTCTTTTGGGAGTCCGTTGTTGTGCCCATTTTGAAGGACATTCGGAGGAGGCGGGGGAGGAGGGGGGAAGTCGAAGTTGGGCACGGAATTCGGCATTTGGGGAATGCCAGCGCTGGTGAGCAAATTTTGGTCGGACAACGACGAGCCCTGGCCCTCGACGAAGCCGTTGGTCGCCGCATTTTGCAACCACGACGGAACGGATTGTGACAAAAGATTCAGTCCCTAAACAAAATTCAAATTTGAAAGGTATTTTTAGTTAAAAGAACTCAAAATGACTAAAAGTAGAATTTGTTTGCCGTTTTTTACCTCGACGAGAAGTGCAGCAAGATCCATGTCAGTGGCCGGGTCGAAGAATGTGGTGGACATTCCCTGTTGGATTCGCCCGGTACGTCCGATACGCTGCACATATTTGTAGTAGGCATCCTCCGCACTGTCAGCACAAGGCAAATCCAAATTGATCACCTGAAATGGTTTGCATAAATGATTGACCATCCGATAATTCGTTTAGTCTTGGACTCTCCCCCTCCACCCTCTTAATAAATGGTAGATTAACAGACGCGCTCCAAATTTTTGATGTCGTGGCCACGGGCACAAACGTCCGTCGTGACGATAATTTGGAATTCGCCCGTTCGGAAGTCCCACACCGCCTTCTCACGCGTTGGTTGGTCACGTCGACTAAAAGTATTTGCAGCGAACTTCAGAGAATGAGAGAACGCACCCATTAATTGTCGTCGCTGAGAATCCGCGAGAATTCAAAAAATTGCACACAATTTCAGCATCGTTGCGTGTGTTGACGAAAACCATCGTGCTGAGAAGTTTTTTTGAACCTGAAAAATCGGCCTTTTGAACATGTACTGTTTCAAAATCCACGTACGGTCCAATTGTTCGTTCTGTTCCTTCTCGAGTTGCAACAGTCGGACGAGTGTGTGCCGTTTCACGGCACTTTCGGCAAGGACAAATGTTTGTCTGATGCGTCTGTTCGGTGTTATTTTTCCTCTGGAGACTAACACGGGGTTGGGGCGCATGAATTCGTCGGCCCATTTCAGCACATCGGATGAAAAAGTGGCGGTGAAAAAAAGAGTCTGGCGCAACTCAGTCTAAAGGATGTGAAAACAGGATAAAATCTTGGTAAAAAGGACAAGATTTTTTTTATTGAAATACCGTAGGCCAATTTGGCATATTGCAAAGTGCACGCAAAAGCAAAACGAATTTGTCGTCCAGCAGTTCGTCAGCCTCGTCAAGAACGAGCACCTTCAGGAGATCGCACATAAGCTAAAAGAAAGGAGTAAGCAAATTTCGAGGAAATAAGCAATTTCCCGACATAATTGGTCTGGAAAAAATCGCAAATACGGCCCGGCGTGCCGATGAGAATATCGCAGCCATCGATGGAAATGACACGAATACTTTCGTGTCTCATGGTGCCACCATAAGTCAATGAAACGGACACATCGCAGCCTAAATACAAAAAATCGGTCAAACGCATCAAAGCGGATGACAGTGCCCACCATCGCACAATTTCCTCGCTTGTTCGTACACTTGGATGACCAGCTCACGGGCCGACGACAAAATGAGGGCGTACGGACAGCCCCGTTTCGACTTGAAAGCGCATTCCTTCTTCAGCTTCATAATTCTGTCGATGATTGGCAGCAAAAATGCCGCACTTTTCCCGCTGCTCGTCTCCGCGTGTGCCTTCACGTCGTAGCCTAAACAAAGTTCTTCAAAACAACGTAAAAACGCCGGCTAAATGTGCGCACCGTCTCTTATCAGCGGAAAAGTGTACGATTGGATCTTGCGAGGTACCACGTACTTACACCGATTGATGTTGTCGACTAGCTTTGGCTCCAGATCGAAGTCCTTCCAAGTCCTTAAAACGGACGAAATTCAACTTCCATTAATCGGATGAATCGCTTACTCATACGATGTGAATTTTTCATTGTGTCCAAAGACAGCCAAGTCTTCGTCTTCGTCATGGATGTCCACGTAGCGTTCGCTGACGAGAAAGTCCTCTTCGTAAAGGCACTCGATGGACCTTTTTTTGTAAGTGTGTCTTGATCGGCTCGGCCCTTGCTCTAAATTTGGTTTTTTAGTTCGTCATAAATGCTTTCTTTCCGTTCGTTACCATCCCGTGGAAAGCGTTCGTCTCCGCCATTTGCGAATGGTCCTCGCTGACTGTGATTCGGCGGTCTTTCGCCAAATTCGGGTCGTCCTCTTCCGCCTCTGCCGCGCCCGAAACGTTCTCCGCCGTCTCCTTCGCTTCCGCGACCACTGCCCCTACGGTCGCCGTAACTTTCTCTTCCGCGTCCGTTGTTTTCGGCATTTGGCCGGGCATTGCCCAAACCACCATTTTGACCTCGAAATTAGGATAAATAATACAAAAGAACGGGGGAAAAACCTTCGGAGTTCATGCCACGACCACGGCCCCGCCCACCACCACGCAAAATAGTGCCAATGCTCGGCGAATCATTCGAAGAATTGAGTTCTATTAGAATAAAAATGACCACAATTACTCTCAAATTTACGGGAATGACAGACCAACTGCATTTCGTGGGTTTCGGTGACTGAACAAATTTTCAAAAGGTTCTTATTCAGTATCAACAAATTTCAAACAAGCAAATATTTTTCAGAGAAATTAAATTTTTAATATTCCTATTTTTTACCAAAAGTTATTTGCCCATACACCATTGGCCCAGGTGTCTCGGCCACAAATACGCGAATTTTTGATCTTCAAAGAATAAACATTTTGTTGTAACATTTAACATGTATTAATAGTTATACCGGTTGGAGTGATAAATCGAAAGTGGCACCTTGCCACCGATCGAAATCTCTGCTGTCATTTTCCAAAACATTTTTAAAATCTAAAGATTTAACGTGCTTTTTGGTGGTAAAAACAAGAAAATCATATGGAGTATAGGAAGCAAAAAATAAACGTAAAATGAAAAAAGAATTCGTGGCGCTATATGGAAAGTGACAGGTGTTGAAAATTTTTTCAACTTTTTTTTGCTCAATTTTTTTGTTTAAAAAGTCCTGAAACCAAGTACCCGGGGGTTTTAGAGGTCGCTGATCACGAATATGACAATTATTTGGGCCTGTTAAACAAATTTGGCGCTAGTTATAATGTGAAAGATTTTGAATTTTATCAAAAACCATAGGGGGGGACCCTTTTGTTTTGTAAAAATTTTTATGGATAAAAATCGTGAATATACTTTTTATTCACTATAATTGTGCTATAAAAAAACAAAAATTTGAGCAAAAAAAAGTTGAAAACATTTTCAAAACCTGTAACTTTCCATATAGCGCCGAATTCGTGATCAGCGCCCTCGATAACCATCGCTGAATGCAACTCATTTTCAGATCTGTTCAAGACCATCTTTTTAATCTTTTTTTATGGGAATAGTAATGCCCACAATTTGTTTTGAATGGGTATGAACACCAAATTAGTATTAAGTTACAGGTACCTACATTAATTTTTAAAACCAAAAATTTTCAATAAATAAATTTTGGAGTTTCTGGGCAAAACGCCAAATTACTTTTTCAAATTAAGTTTAAGCTAAACAAACCGTTTTTCTGGGCCGGGCCGGCGGGCAGCTTTTGTTTTTTTGAATACTTAATTTTTAATTATGGAGTCGTCATACTTGGCCAGACAAATTCTTGATCGGTGCAACAATCTCTTGGCAAATCGTTCTCGATACACAAGCAAGGTGGAGTTTTACGCATTTTGTTTTATTTTGAATAGTTAAATAGGAAGAATTCGCTCGCACTGTTCTTCAAACGCTTTTTGGTGATCCATCAGTTGATCTTCTTCTTCTAAAACCGCACTTCGATTCTCTACATGCCGATGCGCTTAATCGACTGAACGCATTGATTGGTTTTGAGTCGACCGTTTTTATGGTATTTTTATGCAAAATCATCTACTGGTAAATTCTAAGCCACAAAAAGGACTGCTCTAACCAATCTGTATTATCCTTTTTTTCTGATTCCACATAAATTTAGACCATTTACGTCAATGATGCACTTTTTGACGAGTTCATCGAGCTGTTCAGTCGACACTGCATTCGTTCACCAGCTACGGTTAAGGAAGCGACTGAGAGCGGTTCGCTGATACGGCCTTTCCTTCCCTCAATCTCTCAGTTATTTTTTCCAGTTTACATGTGGCTTTTGGCCGATTATTTGCAATATCTGTTGCCCGTCGATGAACAGAAGCTGAACTTGCTGAAGAACTCTACCTGGATTTCTGCTCCTTTCTCCTCTTTACCAACGTCGGCAGTGACGAGTCCGCGCAGATTGCTGCGCCCCGAAGTGTTGGCCCAATGTGCCCCACTTGAGCACGTTTCTCTTCGGTCGGGCGCCTTCAAAACGCTTTACCCGCGACTCCTCCAATTTGTTGGCACAATGTTAAGCCATGTCGCTTCTCTGTCAAGTTTGACACTTCAAATTCATCATTTATAAAATCGTTTCAAAGAACAATAAAATTTTGAAAGGCATGGCATTTGTTTTAGATTGGCCAAGTGTTGCCCAGTTCCAAGTCCTTCGCATTATTCTCGACCATTACCTCACTTTTTTGTTCTCTGAAACGGAAGACGGTGACTTCGCTTCACTCAAATTGCTTTTGTTAAGGTTGTCTTTCCTTTTCGAAATTTCACATTTCTTTTCATTTCATTTAAGGAAACCTTTGTTCGTTGACATATTGCAAAATTTTCTGGAGCGATTGTTAAGGAATTGGCCTTTGGATGAAAGTTATTGTTTGTTAATTGGTAAATTCAACAACTATTTTTTAATTTGTCTAATATTTTCTTTGGTTCCAGAAATTTGGCAAACGTTGATTTACCACAAATTGCTCAACCGATGTTCTGACGAAAAATACAAATTGTTTGTCCAAATGTCTTCGCAATATTTCGTGGACCTTATTGAGACACAAATTCAACGAATGCTCACCACAGACCCAAAGAATTTGGTGGAGTCGCCGGTGCTGAGTTATGCCAAGGAAAACATTTTCCGCTGTGAGCCCATTTTGGGCTTTTTTGAGAGACGGAATTTGCCGACCATTGATTACCTCCGGGCATTGTGTCAAAAACTCGAAGATTATCGGAATGGCATTCAGCGAAAATTGGAAGCGGTAAATCCGATTTAAATTATAGAAATGAACAATATTCGGCCGGGACTTTGTGGCCTTTTTTTCACTGTCGATGGAGATGAAAAACGTGCAGTGCGAGAAGCATTTAATGTGATTGACAGTTTTATCTCTGTCGAGGAATGTTCTACGGATAAGGTAAATTTGGAGGAATTAAATGAGAATAATGGAGATATTTCACATAAATTACTGCCTTTAGTTCGACGATGAGTGTGCCAAAAAAGAGGGCGCACTGGCGGATGGACAAAAAGACGTTTCGGACTCACTCGCCTCGGAGTGTCAACAAATTCATCAGAATAAGCGCCAATTTGCTTCAAATGCCGTCCGACAATACATGACCGGTGCGCGCTGCTCTCTATTTTTTGCGTCTCCGATGATTCGTCCGTACAATGTGTATAAAATTGCTGAGCAAATGGTCGACCAAAGTCAGAAGGAAAGTCTCACCCGTTTCCTGGCACGGGTAGGCTTTTTTCAAATGATTGAGTTGCCTAATTTTTGTTAGCCTCCTTTTTACTGTTAGGTTATCCCCGTGGAAGAGTCGTGCCATGCTAATTTGGACGAAATTAAGACATTGTTGTCAGAAATGGTCGTCAAACACTTGAAGGGAGAGAAGAAGGACACTCCGCCAACTTACGCAGTCGAATTCAAAGCGAGCAACACCAAACTGTTGAGCAGACAGCAAATTTACGATTTGGTTGCGCAACTGATGAACGAACTGTCACCGGAAAGTGCCGTCAACCTCACCCAGCCTGATCTGCTCGTCATTGTGCATGTAAAAAACAAAAGCATTATTTTTAATGAATCAGATCTCATTACCCAAATTCGATGAATATTTTATGACGTACCTGCGTTAACTAATGAAACAAATATTAAACTGGAAATTTTTGTGGTTTTGCTTTTAGACTATTCGCACTGTTACAATGCTTTCGATTGTCGAAAATTATTACCAACGCCGCAAATTCGCTTTGAAATTGGCAACGGAGAGCGAACCGAAAGAGAAAAGCAACGAAAAACAGAACACGACCCATGAAGAGGGAGAGACTTGAAAGAATTAGAGATACGGCCACATTCCTTATTATTTATTTTTTGATTTCATTATACCCTCTATCACTTTACTCTGTGAGAAAAATTTAATTGTTTGCTAAATTTTTGGCAAGACTTCCTTGAAAAAATAAATAAAACAAACGAATTTTATAACTAAATAATGGAACAAACAATGAATCGAATTCGAAACGATGAGAAAGGACCGAAA
Source organism: Heterodera glycines (assembly GCA_004148225.2). Lineage (NCBI taxonomy): Eukaryota > Metazoa > Nematoda > Chromadorea > Rhabditida > Heteroderidae > Heterodera > Heterodera glycines. Next base: position 9,958,830 of record CP049706.1, read on the forward strand.
ATAGATGAGATGAGATTTAACAAGCAACCAATTGGTGCAACAGAAAATGATCGGACAAATGAAGAATTCGTCATCATAAAGCGAAGCGGGGAGAACGGCAGAGCCACTTAAGCATAGTTGTAGAGGAAATTGAAGCTAAAGGACGGGGAAGAGACTCAAAAAGCAAAACGGGAGTGAAATACCGGCTCAGAATTTGAGGAAGGCTGGCGATCAGCGGCCCATAGCCTGCGGAATTGTCGTATAGCTCAAAAAGAGGCGCAGCGACCAATTTAAAATTTTTAGGGACAGCGAAAAAAGCTAAAACAATAAATATTTAAATTATCTACAATAACAATAAATAGACCTTTGTCAGGCAATTGGACCAAAAACAATTTGGTCTGTTCTTTTGGCTTGGTGACATGTGCTGGCACATACGGAAACTGAAAGAAAAAGAACTTATGATTTGGGCGCGAGTCGAAAAATCGAAGTTTAAATTTAAAAAATGCAAAAATTACCCTCGGTGGATCGAAGTTCGGACGCCACCACTGTGCGATGGCGTCTTCCACTATCCATTGCGTCTTCGGCGTGTCATCCCTACCGAGCGTCTGTAAAAATAAAAATGAACGAACGGAATTAAAATAAAACTGGACTTTTGCTACAACACCAATGAAATGGCGCTATCAAAAATGAGACGAATTCATTTTGTTTTCAATAGTTTTCCGACCTCTCCAGCGACTGTTTGGTGCCCAATTCGAGTCGGATGGAAGCGGCGCGTTGGCATTTGGTGGAAAGTGCCAACTCGGCCAACAGAACGTTCATCAGATGGCTGTTCTTCACAACAATTGGCAATTCTTCGAAGAAATTGGCAAAGTTGACCCCAGCCAATTTGGTCCTTGGAAAGTTTAATGGTTTTGGTTGTCATTTACAATCACAAAAAGCGCCGAACTGTTCAGGAGACCACCTGTCGTCGCAAGTGATGGCCAAATCCAACGCCTTTTTGGAGAGGCGATAAGCGCGAAGGGTCAGACATCCCTGACGGGTTTTGACCGGGTCTAAAATGCGATTAAAAGCGAAAAACGGATATTTGATTTTTGACGGACCGTAAACAATGACAACGGCGTCTGAAATGTCCGATTGGTAGTCCACCAATGAACCGAGCAGTTCGTGGCTGAAACAGGCGCCGAATGGGTGCGCCTGGTAAAAGCCGACCGACTCGTAATCGATGTTCATCATTCTGCAGGGAAACAAATTGAACGTTTGAATTAGCATAGGGCGAATTATTTGGACCGAAATCGCTTCAGCATGTCGAGAATCTCGCCCTGTTTGTTCTCGTCCGAAAGGGACGTCTCGGGACCAGCGGCACTCTCTTCACTTTCGTGCAGAGCATCCGGACGAGTGATCGAGAAACTGTTAGAAAAAATAAGCATTGAACTATTTTTGGTAAGACCCTGCTGCACAAAACCGTTGGCAAAAATTCCTTGAAATTTTTCAATTTGAAAATGAGATTGACCCACCATTGAACTACCATCAATTTTTCAGACTAACCATTGATTACCACCAATTTTTCGGTCTTATTTTACAATGTAAAAGCTCACCAATTCGTGACTTCAAGCCGCTTGTCCTCGACGGAGATCAGTCCGGTGAGAATGCCTTGGCACGTTTCGCCAGCAATTTTGGACATTCCGGCATAGAATTCGATGTCCCCGTGCTTCACAATTTTCATGACCACCTAAACAAACGCGGCGATGAAACAAACGAGAAAATCCATCCCACTAACCAATGAGTCGAGTTGCACAAATTCAACCCGGGATTGTCCACCAAAACGGCCGCCTTAGCGTTAATCGAAGGATTTGCCATGGTTTAAAGCGGTATTTAGCTGTGTAATTGCGTTAAATTTCGAGGAGTATAAACGAATATAATAAAATAACGAAATGAAATATAGAAAAGCGAATGAAATTTATGTCAACAACATAAAACTAAAAAGCAATATTTATCAAACACCCAAAATTTTCAGAATAAATGTCTCATTGTCAAAAATATGAAGATGTCTGGAGTAAAATAAGTAACAATAATGAAAACATAGAAATGAAACAAAGAAAAAAAATCAAAAAATGCTTGGCACTTGCAACTTGTCAAGATTAATCACTTCTGTCCCTGGGAAGTGCTCTTCCAATTCTGTTAGGCGTTCTTTATTCAGTGCAATGGAACAGAACGACTGTTCCGGTTCGAAAAGTCGTCGGATTGGCGGGCCACCAATCTCCAACACATCCTCCGCTTTGGCATACCAAATTTGCGAGCATAATTTACTAAAATGGGAGATTATAAGAGCAACAAATATTTTAATTTCTGAAAAAACGAACAGTGTGAAGTCGTTGCCCACGTCGCGAATGGTTGCAAGAATTGCCGAAGTGACTGCCTTCTCCACTGTGTCCTCGTTCGAGATCAGCTTACAGATAAGGCTACACTTGGCAGACTCCAGCAAATCCGTGTCAAGTCGGTCCAAATTGAGCACATCGCGCTGAAAGCATAAAAATTTCGGCATTAATCAAGGGACGGATGCGCCGATATTAAACAAATTTAACAATACGTTTCATATTTAGTAATACTGTTTATTGTCCCTCTGAACTTACGGTTGTTTTCCGTGTCTGTTCGTATGCTTTGGTCAGCTCAGAGCATCGGTACAGGTATAACGACAATGCTTTACGGTCCGGCATAACGTCCAGAAAGACACCGTAGGCATATCCCGGGCCACGAACGGCATTCCACAGCGGTCCCTCAGTTTGTTGCAAGTATTGAGCTAAAAATGGCATTGGAAATTCAAAAAAAATGATGAAAGTCCATTTTAACACAGTCACCCTCAAAAAAATGGAAAAATCATGGCATTAATTACCAAGCAGCAAAGTGGGCATGGTGCTGCGTCCATTCCAGTCGTCGTTGAACTGAGTTTTCTGCAGCAAAAACGCAGTGTCGGCACCGCCCACGACAATGGCATGGCTTTTTCCTAATTGTTTTTCGGAGGCGCCGTAGTCAGCGGGACACTAACAAAGAATTATAATTGAAAATGGTTAAGTACTTAATTGTAATTGCAAAACGGACCAAAGTCACCAAAAGGCAATTATTTATCGAAATAGAATTATTGAGACGGGGGCAGCAAGCAGTTCTCCCTCCCGCTTGAATATGTTCACCTTCAGCAGTTGTTGGGTTTTCGGCTGTTCAAGGAAGGCCCATCGTGTTGCCATGTCCGTGACTGTTGGCGACGAAGCGGAAGATGAACCTGTGCCGAGCCGAATTTGACTCGGATCTCCGCCGAAGTGGACGTTCATCGGCGCGGAAAGCACACGGCGCCGAACATCCTCAAGCTTGCGCTGCACGTCGTCGGGACAGGCGCCTTTCATCGCTTTTGCCACGCCGTTGTGGAACTTCTCCATGGCCACATAACTGAAGAAATTCGTGTTGGCTTCTGAACAAATAGGAAAGTTTAAAATTAATAGGAATGTGCGTTATTAGGTGACCGTTATCGGACATTACCAGATGAATGTGTCAACCAGTCGTCAAGAAAATGGCACATAATATGCCCATCACGCTTGTGCTCCGCCGCAATTTTGGCCGCCCTTTCCGCAGCGCTCCCCACACTTTCGGGATTGAACAGAACACCTAAAAATTAGATTTTGTTTTTTTTTAACTGTAAAGGACAATACTTTTGAGACTGTAATTAGCGATTAAACTTGCGTTTCAGATAGTTTTCGGCCCATTTGGCAAGATTGTCCACGCTGTCAACGCCGGTCCTCAGTCGAAGGGCCACGAACCGGTCGTAGAAGCCCGAAATGCCGACATCGACTGAGTTCGACACCAAACCCCTTGACAGCTTCTCTTCCTTTTTGCAGATCCGCGGAAAATCGATTGATCGGTCGTGAACAGCGGGAATGCCAATGGAAACTCCGTGCGAGGCCAATTCACGTGCGGACATCCTTTCAGCCTCCTCAGCCATTCTTTCAGCCTCCTGGATACGGACCTCTCCGTCATCGCGTCCTATCGGCGCGTGGAACATGTGTTCGAACCTGTCGTGATTTGGAAATAATTTTGTCATTGTAAAATTTTAAAAAAGCGAGTTTTACCACAATAGCATGAAATGCCGGTCTTTCACTGGGATGCTGGCAGTGTCGAACACAATGGTTGCCTAAACATTTTGAAAATTAAATGCACTCCAAGGGTGGAGAATAATGCCCGTTTTTTTTAAATTAAAATACGTCGAAGAAATCGCTGGGGACGTTGTGAAGGGCGGTGGTGAAAGGGAATTTGCTGACAAAAACGTCCGGTTGTTGGGCCACGTTTGTGCTGGTGGACACGCCAATCATGTTGAACTTCTCCAAGTCGCGCACAATTAGGTCGGCCAACTCCTCGTCCGATGGATGTGCACTCTGAAGGGGGATGGGTTGAAGGATTATAAAACATACTTTTTATTTCTTTTTAGTTTTCATATATTTTTTTGCAGCGTTTTTTCTAAAAAAATTTTGGGGAACAGTGGAGCCAGGCGCCGTCTGATAAAATTTTCTTGATTTTGGTGTGACTTGTTAACACATTTCACCTAAAAATACCAATGTTTTTTGAGAAATTTGGGTGAGGGAAGCATTGGAAGGGGTAAGAACAAGAAAAGATGAAAACTTGAACAGTCCAATTGCCATGTTTAATTGATCAACTAACCGAAAAACTCATGGGACCAACATTTAAATTTATTAGTGTTCATGAGTCTGACAAAAAGCCCCCCCCCCCCTCTCTTGGCTAATTGTGCCGTTTAATTGTCGTTTTAACAGTCCATTTGCCAAGTTCTAATTGGCCAACCAACCCCGTTCTTTTCAATGGCATCTTCCAGCCTCTTCTTGCGTTCCTTCAGTCCTTCTTCGCCACCGATTTTAATGATTTGCTTCTGTATTCGTTCGGCTTCCTAAAATCCAATTTTTGTAAACCAAAAAATAACAATTATGATAAAAACACGCACCATTTTCCGAAATTCCGTGGCCGTTTCCTTGCTGGGCTCTGCCATCACATACACACAGTTTTTGTTGGCCAACCATTTGTGGAAAAGTGCGTGCCAGAAATCGGCCGGCTCCGACTTTAACTGCCGCAAAACTTCCTCCTGGTTCAGACACTGCTTCAAAAACATTGTGTAGTCCGGGTCGTCCTCCCGGCCCAAAAGTTGATGAGAAATGACAGCGGCAGAGATCAGCGAGGGGGAACGGTTTTCAAGCTAAAAGCACACAAATTGAGAGGAAAATGGCCGAATTATTAAAGCAAAATGTAATAAAGCCAAAAAAAATTGCTGTTTTCATACATTTGAGCGAAACTGCTGTATTTTTTGGTCCAATATGAAGCCGATTCGGTGCAATTTGAATGCGCTCGGCAATTTGTGGTCGACAACCGTTTGCTCAAAGTAGTGGGAACGAATTCCGTCCAAATTGACCACGGGAACACCCTCGAATGAAGCAACCTGCAACGGGAAATTATTTAAAAATGAGTTTTAAAATTTTCATAAATGGTAAAATAATTATCGAAGTGAAATTGCATGCAAAAAACACTCACAATTTCGCAGTCCCGTTGCAACTTAAAAGTATAAAATGAACATTCAAATGAAAACTGTAGTGTTCTAACCCGCATTGAGAAGCTGACTGATGTGCAAAGCGCATCCTCAATTTGGACGAGTTCTTTCAGCAGCGTGTGCGTCAGGTAGTCGAACAAAATGGTCAATGCAAGCGTTGTTTTGGTCGGTGTTTCGAAGTCGAATCCGGGCGGGCCGAACCAAGACATTTGGACCATGCCTTTAAAAAATAAAATCATTATTGTTTTTTTCCTTATTTACCGATTGACACGTCGTCGGATGGACACTTAATCCGCTCCGTTCTTAGCGCAGTCAGTTCCGGAGTGCGCGCATGAAAAGGCGTGGCGAACTCCCGGGGAATGGCGTCGAAGTTCTCCTCCACAATCGGTTTGATGGCATTCAGCAGCTAAAATCAACAATTAAAAAAATTTTTAACATTGTCATTAACCTGTTGGTGGTCGATTTTGCCACAAACCGTAATGTACTAAAAAAAAGCAATTTAAAAAAGTTGCTAAATGTTTCTAAACCTACCATATTGTCGAGATGGTAAAAGTTCTTGTGAAATTTTTTCACCCGTTCCAGCGAGCACAGTTTGCGGATGTCAGAGAGGGTGCCTAAAGGGATTGTTTTTGAAAATTTTTATTATTTTTTAACAGATTTCGCTGAACTTCAAGGTTCAAATGACTTCAAATTTCTCATATTTTGAACAAAACCTTATAATCAAATTCGTAATCAGCGCTTTTTTAAGCCTAAAAAAAACGCCTGCCATATTTTAATCATTTTTTTTCGTCGGGACACAAATTCTTGATGCTTGTCGGAATTTTTTATGAGAGAAGTGTATTTCGAAGTCATCCTCTATTCTTTTTGCTACGAATTTTTCCTCTTTTTTAGTTATTATTATTTTTTAATTTTTGAGTCGAAACCAACCGCCCGTCATCGCTCTGTAGCTGCTTCCCGCGGGGTAGAACAGCTCTTTTCTTTTTTTGTCCAACATCGATTCCATTTCGGAGTCCAGGGCCTGCATCTCACTGTAGACAACACCCGAATTCTGGAATTTATTGTAATTTTTATTTTTTGGTGGCGGATAAATGAGGCCACCTTGCCCTCGCCATTGATGTGATGCACCTCCGTGTCATATTGTGACTGCTGAAAATAAAATTTAAAATAAATGATTCAAAAAAAGATATTTGTGTCAAATTTGCATGTTTAAGTTTTGAAATGCCTAAATCATTTTTTGCCAAAACCCCCAATTTGCCAATGTTGTTCGTACCGTCAACGTCGGTCGCAGGAGATGGTCCAAGAAGACGGGGAGAACCTTCAAAAAGCCGCTGCTTCCGGCAGTGCGGAGTTCGTACGCGGTATGGTCTTGGTCCGTGTACGCGTTCGTCCCGCACGCAAGAGAGCGGTTGGCGATGATGTCCAACGTGCCCTTGTAGGGGTACTGCTTGCTGCCCATGAACACAAGGTGCTCCAACGTGTGGGGCAGCCCATCATTTTCGTGGGTTTCGGTGACTGAACAAATTTTCAAAAGGTTCTTATTCAGTATCAACAAATTTCAAACAAGCAAATATTTTTCAGAGAAATTAAATTTTTAATATTCCTATTTTTTACCAAAAGTTATTTGCCCATCCACCATTGGCCCAGGTGTATCGGCCACAAATACGCGAATTTTTGATCTTCAAAGAATAAATATTTTGTTGTAACATTTAACATGTATTAATAGTTATACCGGTTGGAGTGATAAATCGAAAGTTGCACCTTGCCACCGATCGAAATCTCTGCTTTCTTTTCCCAAAACATTTTTAAAATCTAAAGATTTAAAGTGCTTTTTGGTGGTAAAAACAAGAAAATCATATGGAGTATAGGAAGCAAAAAATAAACGTAAAATGAAAAAAGAATTCGTGGCGCTATATGGAAAGTGACAGGTGTTGAAAATTTTTTCAACTTTTTTTTGCTCAATTTTTTTTGTTTAAAAAGTCCTGAAACCAAGTACCCGGGGGTTTTAGAGGTCGCTGATCACGAATATGTCAATTATTTGGACCTGTTAAACAAATTTGGCGCTAGTTATAATGTGAAAGATTTTGAATTTTATCAAAAACCATAGGGGGGGGGACCCATTTGTTTTGTAAAAATTTTTATGGATAAAAATCGTGAATATACTTTTTATTCACTATAATTGTGCTAAAAAAACAAAAATTTGAGCAAAAAAAAGTTGAAAACATTTTCAAAACCTGTAACTTTCCATATAGCGCCGAATTCGTGATCAGCGCCCTCGATAACCATCGCTGAATGCAACTCATTTTCAGATCTGTTCAAGACCATCTTTTTAATCTTTTTTTATGGGAATAGTAATGCCCACAATTTGTTTTGAATGGGTATGAACACCAAATTAGTATTAAGTTACAGGTACCTACATTAATTTTTAAAACCAAAAATTTTCAATAAATAAATTTTGGAGTTTCTGGGCAAAACGCCAAATTACTTTTTCAAATTAAGTTTAAGCTAAACAAACCGTTTTTCTGGGCCGGGCCGGCGGGCAGCTTTTGTTTTTTTGAATACTTAATTTTTAATTATGGAGTCGTCATACTTGGCCAGACAAATTCTTGATCGGTGCAACAATCTCTTGGCAAATCGTTCTCGATACACAAGCAAGGTGGAATTTTACGCATTTTGTTTTATTTTGAATAGTTAAATAGGAAGAATTCGCTCGCACTGTTCTTCAAACGCTTTTTGGTGATCCATCAGTTGATCTTCTTCTTCTAAAACCGCACTTCGATTCTCTACATGCCGATGCGCTTAATCGACTGAACGCATTGATTGGTTTTGAGTCGACCGTTTTTATGGTATTTTTATGCAAAATCATCTACTGGTAAATTCTAAGCCACAAAAAGGACTGCTCTAACCAATCTGTATTATCCTTTTTTTCTGATTCCACATAAATTTAGACCATTTACGTCAATGATGCACTTTTTGACGAGTTCATCGAGCTGTTCAGTCGACACTGCATTCGTTCACCAGCTACGGTTAAGGAAGCGACTGAGAGCGGTTCGCTGATACGGCCTTTCCTTCCCTCAATCTCTCAGTTATTTTTTCCAGTTTACATGTGGCTTTTGGCCGATTATTTGCAATATCTGTTGCCCGTCGATGAACAGAAGCTGAACTTGCTGAAGAACTCTACCTGGATTTCTGCTCCTTTCTCCTCTTTACCTACGTCGGCAGTGACGAGTCCGCGCAGATTGCTGCGCCCCGAAGTGTTGGCCCAATGTGCCCCACTTGAGCACGTTTCTCTTCGGTCGGGCGCCTTCAAAACGCTTTACCCGCGACTCCTCCAATTTGTTGGCACAATGTTAAGCCATGTCGCTTCTCTGTCAAGTTTGACACTTCAAATTCATCATTTATAAAATCGTTTCAAAGAACAATAAAATTTTGAAAGGCATGGCATTTGTTTTAGATTGGCCAAGTGTTGCCCAGTTCCAAGTCCTTCGCATTATTCTCGACCATTACCTCACTTTTTTGTTCTCTGAAACGGAAGACGGTGACTTCGCTTCACTCAAATTGCTTTTGTTAAGGTTGTCTTTCCTTTTCGAAATTTCACATTTCTTTTCATTTCATTTAAGGAAACCTTTGTTCGTTGACATATTGCAAAATTTTCTGGAGCGATTGTTAAGGAATTGGCCTTTGGATGAAAGTTATTGTTTGTTAATTGGTAAATTCAACAACTATTTTTAAATTTGTCTAATGGTTTCTTTGGTTCCAGAAATTTGGCAAACGTTGATTTACCACAAATTGCTCAACCGATGTTCTGACGAAAAATACAAATTGTTTGTCCAAATGTCTTCGCAATATTTCGTGGACCTTATTGAGACACAAATTCAACGAATGCTCACCACAGACCCAAAGAATTTGGTGGAGTCGCCGGTGCTGAGTTATGCCAAGGAAAACATTTTCCGCTGTGAGCCCATTTTGGGCTTTTTTGAGAGACGGAATTTGCCGACCATTGATTACCTCCGGGCATTGTGTCAAAAACTCGAAGATTATCGGAATGGCATTCAGCGAAAATTGGAAGCGGTAAATCCGATTTAAATTGAGTCACATTTTTTATTACTTTTTAGACTAATCGAAGCCGTTACCGTTCCGTTTTGGCTTGGTTGCTCCAACTGCTCTTCTCCTTCGCTTACACCGCTCCAGTCAACATGCATTTGCTAAGTGCACACATTGCCGACTTACGCGAGCTCATCGTCCAACTTTCACGTCGTCCGGATTGGATGCGCGATTCTGACCTGCAGAACACCTTTGAAAGCACCGCCGGCGCCATAAACAAATCGTCAAACTTTTCCGTGTTGAACCCGAAAATTCCGGACCATAATGTATGAATGCCATAATTTTCACTTGGATTCAAATTCGAAACATTTAGACAGACCGATGGACCAAAATGCTATTTTTGACACCCCATGGTCGGCTCGAGGTCATCACGAAGGTGGAAGAACGAACAAAAATTGTGCTTTTCAGGTCGTAAATCGACAAGCAAAGTTTGACTATACGAAGTATTCACGGCAAATTTCCGATGCGTTTCCGTCGATTGGCTATTGGGACATTCGTCCGGTCGCCAATTTCCTTCACCAACTGAGCATCAGATGGACCGATGCCTGGCTGGTCCGTTACTTGCGTCAGCATGGCCGTGACTCGGTCATCAGTCGTTTCGCCTCGGCTGGTGGGTTTGTGCAAATCCCATAATTTATCTTTTTTTTCGTCATTAAAGCACTTCTAAGTGGTCCGTCTCCGCCTCGCTTTGTGCCGGTGTTCTCCCGTTATGTGCCGAAACACCCGCCACGGCTTCGATTGTTTAAATTAGGAAGCACTACCAATCTGATATACGTGTTTTTGTCAATTCTCTTTACATTGTTATTCTTCAAGATTTTTGTCTAATTTATTTATTTTTCAAAATTTAACTTCGAATGTTGTTTCAATATGAATGTTGCTTTCAACTCTTATTGTTACATTTCTCCAAATGTTATGAATGTAAAATATCAGTCATTAACCAAAATGAAAAAGAAAAACCAAACTACAAAAGTGTGAAGCAGGGATGGCACGGAATTCCGACTTCCGACATTTTTGGGGTCGGAATTCTAAAATTTTTGGGGGCCTCGGAATTCCGACTTCCGAAATTTTTCAAATTTTTGTTTTTTTTCAAAAAAAAATTAGATTTTTGTACAATTTCTGTCGCTGACCCACAAAATGTCCAGCCCACGAAATGTCCAAGTCTCGAATTTGAGTTTTTTATTATTCAGATGGGCCTAAGGTTAGGCAAGGGGTAATATAAAGGGTATATTCGTATTCAGCGACCCCGAAAACCCTAAAAATCCTAAATTAGACTCATTTTGTTTTTATAAATTTTGAAAAATTTTGGACATTTCGTGGGTTTTTACTCTTTTGGACATTTCGTGGCTTGGACACTTTGTGGGGGTGCCCCAAAAACATGTGTTCGTACGAAAACGGCCTGGCCCGCCAAATCAGGACATTTCTGATTTTTTTAAAAATATTACTATTTTTAAAGAGTCGCAAAGAACACCTTTTCTGAGGTTTTCGGGGTCGCTAACCACGAATCCGGCATCCATTTCGACTCATTTCGAACCCCGGACCCGAATTCGAACAAAAAGTCAAAAAAAAATTTGAAACAAAATTCACATTTTTTGTACAAAGCGATTCAATTCGAATTCTGAGCTCAAAATGGGTCAAAACTAGGGTTGAGCGGTACCGGTACCGGTACTGGCCGGTAATTACCGGTTTTTTTGGTACCGGTACCGGTTTTTTCAAAAATGAAATTACCGTTACCGGTTTGTCTAGTACCGGTACCGCCGGTAAAAATTTGCACTGGTAAGAATGGGGGTCTGGTCAAGAAAAGAGTAGGAAATTGGTGAAGAAGGAGAAATTTTTGAGAAAAAATTAAATTTTATTTCATTTAGTACACGTGCACATGTGGTGTAGTGGTTAAACTTTCTACCTTTCATAATTTTTCGCCTGGGTTCAATTCCACACTTGGATAGAATATTCCTCACATTTTCTTTACCATTATTTTAATTAAAATTTTAATTTTAAAAAATATTCCAACTTTTTTCTTTCATGTTAAGCATCCTAAAAACCCAAAAATTAATCAATTGGTCATTTTTTTTACAAATTCTGTTAACAAATCGCATTAAAAATTACAAAATTTTTCCCGGCGGCGCCTATCGGCACCGCCGGCCCTCCTTGTCCCCCAAAAGTCTTGGAAAAAACGTGCCGCGAAAAAAGCGGTGTTGAAAGCAAAAAAAGGTCATTGATTTACATTAATTTACATGGCCGGAGACCCCTTCGTAAAATTGGAAAATTGGCTGCTGACCCCTTGTTTTGCAATAATCTGAATTTTGAGGTCTACATCTGAATTTTAGTGTTCTTTATCCTGAATTTGAAAAAAAAAACTTGGTCACCCTCAATATACATATACTTCTGAACAATTCTAATGCTAAAAAACAGGTACTCGCGCGAAAACTGAATAAAAATTTTGTATTTGGAAAATTTTGTCCAAAAATTTTTATGTTCTAAAATTACCGGTTTTTACCGGTACCGGTACCGGTACCGGTTGAAAAAGTTGGTACCGGTACCGGTACCGGTTTTTGCAGTACCGGTCAGTACCGGTACCGGTTTTTTTGCAATTACCGATTACCGCTCAACTCTAGTCAAAACAGATGCCGGATTCGTGATTAGCGACCCCGAAAACCTAAAGAAAAGTATTCTACCCGACTTTAAAAAGTGCAATTCTGCGAGCTTTTGTGATTAAAAAAAAAATCAAATTTAGGCCCCAAACGGAAAAGTACTCGCGTGATTCGTGTTAAGCGACGCCGAAAACCCTTGGAAACATGTTTTTATTGGGGTGTTGTATAAGTTCTGTCACCCCGACCAAAAATTTCATTCAAAAATTTATAAAAAATCAAATCGTCCCTATGTTAATGCAACAACATGCACTCTTTAGAATAATCTGAATCAGATTTGTAGTTCTCACTATTCAATCCTACAATTAGCCTTATTTTGCAAAACATCCATTTTTGAACTTCAACAAATGTCTACGTGGATTCATTGTACGAATCACACACCATTATTCCGAATCGAATCGACTTTAAATTTAACCCATCGCGAATTTAGGCAACCATTGCTTCATCGTGCCAACAAATGACTGCAACAAAACGCGATTTTGGTTCACTTCGTGCGGTCATTTGATGTGCGCAGAGTGTCTGAAGGCGAAGCGTAAGGCAAAGGCTACGCCAAAAGCTCAGCAAAATGTAATTAATTGTCAAGGATCCAACAACAACAACGGGCAGCACTTTGAGTGTTTGCTGTGCCATCAACAGAATGTGCAACTCGTGGAGCTCAACCGCCATCTGAGGCCCGAGCTGCTGGCGCTGTTTCGTCCGGCGAAGGATTTGATAGACGAATTCAACGCCAAGTTGAAGCAAGTCCTCACATTTCAGCAGTCGCATCAGAAGCGACTTGTCGACCATTTGACGGACAAGGTGGACAAAACGACAATTTAAATCAAAATGTTGTAATTTAGGCACAAAGGGCCACAAAATGGGCACAGTCAGTTCAGAAGGACATGCAAAAAGTGTCGGCAGAACGTGACAAACTGAAACTCGACTTGGAGCAGTCCAATGAGAAGAGCAGAAAGACGGAGGAAATGTGAGTAAATTCAGCGCAAGAATTTTAAGGGAAAGTGCCGAATTCGACTCGATTTTGGACCTTAAATATTGCAATGTTACCACCTTCAAGGCTTGCGAATACACGCCATGAGCTGCAGCGTCTCGCCAACAAATTCCACCAGCAACACCACCGTGGAAACAACCACCAGCGCCGCACTCGCCCGCTCTCCTCTTCGGTTGCTAATTTCTCCACTCCGGCGACTGTCGCCGGCATTCCCTCCGCCCGCCGTCCCTCTTCCGTCGCTGCCCATTCCGTGCAGCACTTCCGTTTCCATCCGCCCACCGCCGTCGCTTCGTCCTCCAACACTTCGCTCGGCAGCAGAGGCTCTTTCTCCTATCTGTCGCCGGCAACGCTCTCTTACAATCGTTCAATGGGCAGCAGCACGCGCAGTGTGCCGCCGCTCCTTCCCGGACGCATTACCAACGGTAGGACGACACTTTTGTCATCAAAAAAGGGGGGGGTGCATTTTGAATTGGAATTGGGAACCAAAACTGTACGGTACACCCGTTGCCACTATTTATTGTCTCATTTTCCCCTTGAACAGCGCCCATTGTGCCGCCCTCTTTCACCATTCACAACGCACGCGACAACACCGAAACCGATTCGTTTGGCTTCTGATCAATGTTCAGAAAACGAAGTGCTCAGACGAAAAGAATTCGTCAGTTTAGGCGATAATGTAAAGAATTGTTGTTTTATTGTGAATTCCACCTTTGTTGCCAATTGTCATTGCTTTTCTTTCTCTTTGCCATAATTATTTTGGTCAAACAAACCAATCTTCACTTTTTTAAATTGTTCCCGCATTTTTATTTCTCTAAATCCATTGTTATCAAAAATGCCTATCCATCTTGTGTAAATAATAAATATTTAATGAAAACTTTACAATATTGCAATAAAAACAAATTTCTAGGTGTTTTCAGGAGTCGGACATACTTCTTGACAAAGTTTTTTCTGTGTATTTAAGCCATTTTTATTAGGTTTTTGTTCGAATTCGGGTCGGGGTTAATTGTGGTCGAAATGATTACACCCTATTTTAAAATATGTTTACTTTTAACTTTATTCGAAGCTTTCAAGTATCAAAAAGACAAAATATGAGTTAAAGGCATCAACTTATTGTATAAAATCAACAAATTCTTCAAAATTCAAACAGGGGCTTCTGCTGGATGGCCTGGTTTTGTGGCTGAACATCGCCCTTCATTTCCAAGCCCTCGTTTTCATCCTCCGAGAAGAATTCTTCGATTATTTTGAACACATTCGAATATATTTGCTAAAAATTGGAAAAAAAAATATATACAATATGACAGACAAAACACTGGCCTCAGACTCATGTTGTTGCAATGTCTCCAAATGGTCCACCCCATCGCATTCCTCGACACGGTCGCGAATTCGGTCCAAATTTTCAGGATCACTAAAAAGCGGGGAATGAGAACAAACAGTCAAATTGATGCAAGTTTAGGCCCTACGTTTGTGCAACAGTGCGCAGCACCGAACGGAGAGATTCGAGCATATTCAAAGTCTAAAAAATGGAAAATATTGAAATTGATAATGAAAAACAGCAACCAATTCGTTGTTCTTTGTGATCAGACAGTCGCAAATTGCCTCCACTCCGTTCTTGACACGACAAATTTCGATGATTTGATTCGCTGTTCCACCACAGCACAGATTCGAAATTGCCCAACCCAAAGGGGGAAATTCGAATTAAAACTCGAAAGCGAACTTAGACAAATTCACTCACCAGCCTCATTCTGCAAACGATGTTCACCCTTTTGCAAAACACTGAGCAAAATTGGCAACAATTGCGCATCAATGACATCCTAAGAAAACAGAAATGTTTGAATTAAAAAGGGGAACCAAAAATTGAGAGATCACTTGGATTTGCGAGGTGTTACCAGCCAACACATTGGAGATCAACCAACAGCAATCCTTGACAAACGTGGTACTGTTGGAAAGCATCAGTTGAGCGATGGCACCACTGAGAATGCCGGTGTCAATGACAGCCTAAGGGAAATTGAAGGAAAGATGAGATGACTAATAAACAAATAGCGGAAAAATCCATTTTCTGAGTCCACCTGAGTTTGTTCGTCACTTCCGGTCACAAAATTGCCGAGAACGCGCAGTGCGGGCGCAATCAGCGAGTCGTGGCCGGACGAGATGAAAGTGACCATGTCCGAAAGACAGCCCATACCAAGGGAAATGTTGTCATCATTTCCATCAGTCAGATAGGAAAGTGCCCAAGTGGCATCAGTTTGGGTGGTGGTGTCCTTAAAAGAGAACTCAGTTTTACTCACATCAGACATGTCAACCTCATATTTGATCAGTTTGGAAATTGACGGTGCCATTACGGCTAACATTTGCAATGGCACTTGCGGCTTCTTGTGGCGGCACAAGTTGGAGAAGGCCCAGGTGAGAATGCGCACGAACGAAATGCCCAAAGTATCCGCGCGGTCAGCCAACCCGACAAGCAACGGCAGAATACCCTCGGAAATCAGCAGGTCGCGAAGTTGAACGCCATCTCCGGCCATATTGGCAATGCACCAAACAGCCTAAGGGAACAAAAAAATATTTTGGACACTGCCGACGAAACAAAACATATCCACGAAGACAACTGGACCTGTTCACTCAATTTGAGCGAAGGAGAGGAGCACAGTTTAAGCAGCGGACCAACCGCACCCGCGTTGACCATGGTCATGGTCTGTTCCGAAGTCCCAGAAACTGGAAAATTAATATTTTAAACCTTATGCCGTCATCAAATTCAAAATACCGATGTTGGTGATGCACCAAGCTGCCTCAAACTTCACTTTGTCATCCTGAAAATGAGCCGAGTGTGGAGAAAGCAAATAAAAAACACAAACGTCATAATGGAGCGCCTGGACGAGAGCACAAGGAAAGCCAAGAGTGATCACTTTGTCAATTGGAGGGCATTTGCTGCGACTCAAAACTAAAAACGGAAACCTCGGTAGGAGCACAGAAATTGTATCAATTTTTTATCCACTGACCGCGCCTGACCGACTCAAAAGCCAATCGGAATCTCTCCGCATTTTGCTCTTTTTGCAAAACTTCAACTGCGTCTTCCAACGATAGCATTTCGGGCGACAAACGGCCCGTCGGTTCGCCAATTTCCCCGTCGGTTACGAGTTCTTCGGCGGATGTGGTAGAGTCGTCCGCACACTCCAAGTTGATGTTCCGCCGTTTCATCATCTCCTCATTGCACTTCTTCTTGCGCAACTCAACGCTGGTCTGCAATAGAAGGAATTCATGGATAATATCCGTTAAATCTCATAATCAATGACTAATCCCTGAACATCATTTTGACTTACTTCTGTTCGACGTCGACGCGAGTCCTAAAATGAGAATATTTTTAATGAAGCAGAGAAACACTTCAATACTTCCGACTTTCCGGTGTTTTTGTAGAGTTTCGCGAGGTTTTCAGACGACATTTTCGTGAATGTTATAAAATTTGGTAATAAAGTTTGAACTTCTGTGATTGTGTATGAATTGATACAATTGACGCTACTTTAAAGAAGGGCGGTTTTGAATTTTTTTTATCAAAAACAATAGGGGGGACCGACCCCCTTTTGTTTTTCAAAATTTTTTTGTGATAAAAAACCGTTAAAATTTGTTCTCCGGGGGTTTTAAGGGTCGCTGATCACGAATTTGACATTTATTTTGACCAATTTCTAATCCCTAACCCGAACCCGAACAAAAATCGAAATTTGAATTTTTCGATTTATGATTTTTTTGTTCAAATTTAGGTTAGGAAAAGGGAATTGATCAAAATATTTGACAGATTCGTGTGATCGGGAACCCCAAAAACCCCGTTGAACAAAATTTCATGAATATACATTAAAAAATTTTGCAAACCAATAGGGTCTCCCCCCTTTTGTTTTTAGTTTTTGATAAAATTCAAAACCGCCCTTCTTTAAAGTAGCGCCCAATTTCCTTTGAAGAGTAAATGAAAAATGATTTAATGTTACTCGAAAAGAGAGAGATTAGTTGCCCCTCAATCACAAGTAACACAAAATAACAATGAACATCGACCGCAAAATTCTACAGAGAAAATTAGATTAGGTAACAAAAAAAAAAATTTAAATTAAAATTTAGCGCCGCGCCATATTTTTTTTAAATAAAATTTAAAAAGTTGATGAGCGAAATAGTGATTCCCAATCCCAGCTTCCCAAAATCCCGGTCCCATATAACCCTAGTTCATATTTAATCTTTTTTGATCTTTAATTTATTTAGATTTTGGATTAAGAAGCGAAAAATATTCTTTTATAGTAATGAACAATATTCGGCCGGGACTTTGTGGCCTTTTTTTCACTGTCGATGGAGATGAAAAACGTGCAGTGCGAGAAGCATTTAATGTGATTGACCGTTTTATCTCTGTCGAGGAATGTTCTACGGATAAGGTAAATTTGGAGGAATTAAATGAGAATAATGGAGATATTTCACATAAATTACTGCCTTTAGTTCGACGATGAGTGTGCCAAAAAAGAGGGCGCACTGGCGGATGGACAAAAAGACGTTTCGGACTCACTCGCCTCGGAGTGTCAACAAATTCGTCAGAATAAGCGCCAATTTGCTTCAAATGCCGTCCGACAATACATGACCGGTGCGCGCTGCTCTCTATTTTTTGCGTCTCCGATGATTCGTCCGTACAATGTGTATAAAATTGCTGAGCAAATGGTCGACCAAAGTCAGAAGGAAAGTCTCACCCGTTTCCTGGCACGGGTAGGCTTTTTTCAAATGATTGAGTTGCCTAATTTTTGTTAGCCTCCTTTTTACTGTTAGGTTATCCCCGTGGAAGAGTCGTGCCATGCTAATTTGGACGAAATTAAGACATTGTTGTCAGAAATGGTCGTCAAACATTTGAAGGGAGAGAAGAAGGACACTCCGCCAACTTACGCAGTCGAATTCAAAGCGAGCAACACCAAACTGTTGAGCAGACAGCAAATTTACGATTTGGTTGCGCAACTGATGAACGAACTGTCACCGGAAAGTGCCGTCAACCTCACCCAGCCTGATCTGCTCGTCATTGTGCATGTAAAAAACAAAAGCATTATTTTTAATGAATCAGATCTCATTACCCAAATTCGATGAATATTTTATGACGTACCTGCGTTAACTAATGAAACAAATATTAAACTGGAAATTTTTGTGGTTTTGCTTTTAGACTATTCGCACTGTTACAATGCTTTCGATTGTCGCAAATTATTACCAACGCCGCAAATTCGCTTTGAAATTGGCAACGGAGAGCGAACCGAAAGAGAAAAGCAACGAAAAACAGAACACGACCCATGAAGAGGGAGAGACTTGAAAGAATTAGAGATACGGCCACATTCCTTATTATTTATTTTTTGATTTCATTATACCCTCTATCACTTTACTCTGTGAGAAAAATTTAATTGTTTGCTAAATTTTTGGCAAGACTTCCTTGAAAAAATAAATAAAACAAACGAATTTTATAACCAAATAATGGAACAAACAATGAATCGAATTCGAAACGATGAGAAAGGACCGAAAATAGATGAGATGAGATTTAACAAGCAACCAATTGGTGCAACAGAAAATGATCGGACAAATGAAGAATTCGTCATCATAAAGCGAAGCGGGGAGAACGGCAGAGCCACTTAAGCATAGTTGTAGAGGAAATTGAAGCTAAAGGACGGGGAAGAGACTCAAAAAGCAAAACGGGAGTGAAATACCGGCTCAGAATTTGAGGAAGGCTGGCGATCAGCGGCCCATAGCCTGCGGAATTGTCGTATAGCTCAAAAAGAGGCGCAGCGACCAATTTAAAATTTTTAGGGACAGCGAAAAAAGCTAAAACAATAAATATTTAAATTATCTACAATAACAATAAATAGACCTTTGTCAGGCAATTGGACCAAAAACAATTTGGTCTGTTCTTTTGGCTTGGTGACATGTGCTGGCACATACGGAAACTGAAAGAAAAAGAACTTATGATTTGGGCGCGAGTCGAAAAATCGAAGTTTAAATTTAAAAAATGCAAAAATTACCCTCGGTGGATCGAAGTTCGGACGCCACCACTGTGCGATGGCGTCTTCCACTATCCATTGCGTCTTCGGCGTGTCATCCCTACCGAGCGTCTGTAAAAATAAAAATGAACGAACGGAATTAAAATAAAACTGGACTTTTGCTACAACACCAATGAAATGGCGCTATCTTACGGGTACCATAAAGTAATAAAAAAAATTCCCTCGAATTTCTTTATTAAAGGTCCAACCTCGGTCAGAATCCTTTTCAATCCGTCCACCTCATCTTCGCCATGGTTCAGTTCACCGCCAGGCCTAAAATGCATATGAGTTTATCGCCCCTTTCGGTATTTGTTTTTCTCAGTCCCACAATTTGAAGAAAGTTGTTCCGATTTGAAGCAGCAACACGTGAGGCAGCGAATGCTCGTGCACCAGCAGCACTCCGTCCACACTTCGGCGCATCCCCGTCTTCTCGTATTCGTCGCGCAATCGCTGGAAACGCGCCTGTACGGAATGGTCTCGCTCCGATTGGGGTTCCTTCGTACCAAACGTATAATTAGTGAGCGGATACCTTGAAATGAAATTGTGTTGCTTATTTGTTTTTGTTTTAATTTTCCTAACAGATTGATAGTCCGATTAAGGTTGCTGTAGTTCTTCTGGGACAACAGCGCATTATGGGCAGTGCTGTTCACAACCGCTGGCCATCCCGTTGTTGTCATGTTGACGAGCCAACAATAATTGATCACAATAAATGGAGTTATGAAAAAAAAATTAACTTTAAATCAAAAATAGCTTTTCTACAATTTTGCGAGTGTAAAGAGAAAATGCCGATGATAAAAGTTTGTTTACGCGGCGCTTTGAACACTTCCATTAAGTTCAAAGTCTGAACCTGATTCTGTGATTTATGACTTTGAATCAGTTAGGTAATTAATTATTTTTAAATTTAAAATTGGCAACTTTAATTGCCAAAAATCAACTTCTCATCATTAGGGCTGGGACTTTTAGTGACGAAAAATCTCGAAATAATTAACTAAAATAGTGAGTAAAAATGCCAAAATAGTGTCAAAAAGTCCAAAATAGTGACGAATAGTGACATAATTTTCAGCCAAAAATTAAGCAAAAATAATTTTTATTCACTGATTGCATTGCAAATGAGTAGGGCTGGGATTTTTAAGGGCAAAAAAACAAAATAGGTATGTACATAAAAAAATAATTTTTAAATTAAAATTCTTGCCACGAAAATACCTTTTTGAGAAAATTTTTTTCATTTCTTAGGAGTGCTTTTTGAAATTTTTTTGTCGATTCTTAGGGGTGTATTTTTTGAAAAAATTTTTAGGTCGATTCTTAGGGGTGTATTTTTTGGTTTTATTGCATTTTTGTTAAGGAATTTCCCAAAAAATGTCGAAATAGTGACAAAACTCCAAAATAGTGATTTTTAACTATTTTACGAAGTAGCCAAAATAGTGATTTCTAGTAGAGTGCCACGGGACCGGGAATTTTTGCCAAAACCGGGACCGGGACTTGCCGGGACCTGAGAAGCCGGGACCGGGACCTCGATTTTTTTTCGGGACCGGTACCGGGACCGCAAGAAAAACCGGGAACCGGGACCATCCGGGAAATTTTAAAAATTCAAAAAAATTTTAAAAATTTAAAAAAAAATTCAAATTTTAATTTATATCAAGTGAAAATAATACAAAATTATTTGGTTTTTTATTTAATAAATTAAATATGAAAATTTTCAAACAAATTTTCTTCAAATTTCAAACAATTAATCATTTTTTGACTCAAATGATTGAATATTATTAGAAATTCAGATTTGATTTTCACATCACTTTTTTTCGGAGCGCTTTTTCAAAAAACTTTTGGGAAAGAAGGGGTCCGGCGGTGCCGATAGGCGCCGCCGGGGGAAATTTTAAAAATTTGGGTGCAATTTGTTAACAGATTTTCAACAAAAAAGGTTGGTTTTTGCGATTATTAAGCTCAATTGGTAGGATTTTCATTTAAAAAATGATAAAATATGTATCAATTTAAAAAAAACTATGAGGAATCATATTTTCTTTATAGGAAACCCACGAGTATACAAAAAAAAAAATGAAAATAATCTAATTTCTGTAGAGGGAATGAACCAGGGGAAAGAAGAAAGGAAAGTCAAGGAGACTAGCCATTAGGCCATTTGCACACTTGGGCAATGTTACTTTTAAAGAATATATTAATTATTATTTTTTATTTTTTCCTTTGACTCCAATTTTCTTCACTAATTTTTCACTCAGACCCCCATTCTTACCAGTGCTTGTTTTTCCCGGTTGCCCTACCGGGACCGGGACCGGGACCTGAGCTTTTCAAAACCCGGGAACCGGGATCGGGACCTCGGATGACCGGGAATTCCCGGCCCGGTCCCGGTCCTGTGGCACTCTAATTTCTAGTGACCGATAGTGACATCAGAATCGAAAAATTTAAACGTAGAAATGCGTTTTTTGAGCTCCTTTCTTCAAATCAATTGAGCAAAAAAAATAGTTAAAACCTAAAATTCCCAGCCCTACTTCATCATTGTCATTTTCACTTTAATCGAGTTTTGATTTTGGTTTCTTTTTTGTTATATTCACAATAGTCATTTTTTTCACTATCAAATTTATGTTCAAATAAAATTTAAATTTATTTTTATTTGTTTTAGCTTAATGCAAATGATTTAATGTTTGAACCTATTACAATTTATTGACTTCGTTCTGCTGGTTGTGAATCCAATTAAAGGATATTAAGTGACACACATCATGGTGAAAGTGAATCCGTGTGGTGATGCAGTAAGTTATGAGTTTTATTACAACAACATTAATCAAATCTAATAAATAATTGAAAAAATCGTGATCCCTTCTCCATCTGATCAATGATCAGAAATCTGACATATGTTTAGAGAAGATGGTGCTAATTAATTACACACCGTTTTCTGACATTACTGGATAAGTCTCGTATCCATTTTTTTCTGTTGTTGATTGGCTATTAATCACCTCTTTTCCCTCACAATTCACTGATAATGTCTCATTTTATTGTTTTTACTCTTTTATTTCTAAGTTCGGTTACATTTAATTACTTTATTTTTTATTAGGTATTCGGGTCTATGTTTATTTCTTCAAAATTTTCCTTTATAATACTCTCTCTCTCTCTCTCCACCAACAATTGAAATTATTATGCCTCTGCTTCGGGTTTGGAATGAATGAAATTCCTAGGGGGTTAGGAAAAATTTTTTTTGGAAAATTTGAGTAAGACCATTGGAAAGGGGACAAAATTTGTTACAATATGCAAAAGACTTCAAGTCTCTATGACTTACATCCGCTGAGATATGGGTACTTCAATTTCAGTGTTCAAACAAAGCGAAGCCTGCCACACATTGATCCTTCCCCCCCCCCATTCCTTTTTAATTTGTAATGTTGGCGAAAATGCTGTTGACCTTTCTCGCCTCTGCTCCTCTCTTTCCTTCCCACCTCCATTCACAGTCCTCGAGACATTCATTCGCCAAAAATAGTATTTTGGAAAATTATGCCCGTCATGACTTCAACGGTCAATTATTGTTTATTTGGTCGTGCATAAACCACTGACTAATTAATCTCATTAAATTTGTGCTGAATTGGAATTAACCGAAGGGTTCGTTCTCGCCAAATTCTCTCCCTTCCCGATAAATTCACAAACCATTGCCCACCCTCCCCGTTCCTTTGCCCCTTCTCGCAAAACAATTGTCGTCTCTCCCTTAGTCATTCCCGTGTAAACATAAACAACAAAAAGATAAAACCATAGAAAATTACCCCATAAATATTCTCGCATCCTCAGTCTGTCAGATTTTAATTCGATTTTATCTTTGGGTTCATATTTCTCGGCTATCTAAATGGCAATGCTGAATGCGTCCTTCGATAAATTCAATATTTCTAATTCGGATAAAATCCGAACCCAGCGGCTCATATCAATGAGTGAAGTAATTGGGATTTGCCGATGATATAAATTATTTCTAATTTTTGTTTTCATATTTTCAGAGTTGCGAAGAGTGGAAAACATGCACCAAGCGAGAAACATATGCACTTCTCGACCAGGAGCTGAACAAACTGTTGACCACGTCACCCCCCGAGAAAATGGAGGCGAATTTTATGGGTATCTCGACAAAATCTAAAATGGAAATTTAAGTATTGGAAAAAGGAACTCGATGGATTTATGGATCTTTTTGCTCGGTTAGTCCATAAATTTTACAAACATATTTTTTTTTTTTGCAGTTTCTTGCGCGCCAAAACCACCGTCGAATGGTCCAAAATTGAGCCGTTGCCCGAAGGGGCAATAACGCCGTATTCGAAGGTGAATGGTAGGAAAAAAAGCCAACGAAAATTCGTTGAAAATAGAAAAAACTGTTTGTCTTCAGCTTGAACAAACACCGCGGGACCGTGTCCGTGAACTACTCAATGGGTTGGTTGTGGTGAAGCTGAACGGCGGACTCGGCACTTCAATGGGCTGCAAAGGGCCCAAGTCGATCATTTCCGTTCGCAATGAGCTGACCTTCTTGGACTTGACCCTGCAGCAGATTCAGGTCCGACACAACCAACAAATGCATCACTTTCTTTTAGACCTCGTTTTTACAAAACGAAATCTTTGGAAAGGTTTTTTTGTATGCAAATGGTTATTTTAATGTCAGTTTAGGCATATTGTTAAGGAACTTCCAAATTGCTCACTCATTAATTAAAAAACTAATTGAGGAATTATTATTTTCAAATTTCAGAGTTTGAATCGTGAATTCGAAGTCAACGTGCCCTTGGTACTGATGAATTCATTCAACACGGACGACGACACTAAGAAGCTGCTCAAGAAGTACACAAATGTTCGGGTTGAGGTCATTCTCCTTCAACATATTTTTTAATATTCAATATTTTGCGATTCAGGTGCACTCTTTTGCCCAGTCGAGGTTATTTTTCAGCCCATTTTTCCCATCAGTGCCTTTCTTTTGCCTGTTTGTGCATTTTAAAATTTGCAGATACCCCCGCATTGATCGCGAATCATTCATGCCGCTGGCAAAGGATTTGAAGGACATGGACTTGGAATGGTTTGTCATTTTGGTCATTGTTTTTTTAATCCAATTGGATTCGCCGTTTTCCATCTCCAATTTTGCCCTCATTTCAGTTGGTACCCCCCTGGCCACGGAAATTTCTACGAGTCGCTCATTAATTCCGGTCTGTTAGACAACTTTTTGAGTGAAGGAAAAAAGGTAAAAAATATTTTATTCAGTTACCGATTCATTTTTTGATTTAGCATGTTTTTTTGAGCAACATCGATAATTTGGGCGCTACCGTTGACCCAAACATTCTCGTCAGTTTATTTTTTTTTTATTAATGTTAACTATACATTTTTCTAATTTTAGAATTACATGGTGGCCAGAAAGGTGTGTCTTTTTCAAATGAAATTAATAGTCTATTAATAATAATTCCATTTCAGGCGGAATTCATAATGGAAGTAACCGACAAAACGCGGGCCGACGTCAAAGGAGGGACACTGATTGAATACGAGGGGAAACTGATGCTGTTGGAGATCGCCCAAGTTCCGCCTGACTATGTGGACGAGTTTAAAAGTATTAGCAAATTCAGGTAATGCAGGGAAAAAGAGTGGATTTTAGTGTTTTTTGAAAATCTTAAGAATTTTTAACACTAACAATTTGTGGGCCGAATTGGAAGCGATCAAGCGGGTGGTACTGAACAAAGAGCTGAACATGGAAGTGATCGTGAACCCCAAGCATTTGGATCGCGGTGCCAATGTGATTCAGCTGGAAACGGCGGCTGGCGCGGCTTGCAAATGCTTTCGTGGTGCCTGTGGTAAAATTCATTCATATGGTGCTTCTTTGTCATTAATTTCTTTCCACAAAGGCATCAATGTGCCACGGTCGCGTTTCCTTCCGGTGAAGGTGAGCAACAAATTAATTGAACTATTTAAATGCAATATATTGCAAAATGCTCTGTCTTTAAACTGTTTGAAATTGTGTGCCATCCATACATTTTTTTAAGGTGGGTTGGACTGCGATTCTAAATTATATTTTCCCCATCAATTTAACGGGGGGGGGGGTCGCAAATTTTGAAAATTTTCAACAAATTAAAAAGTCCAAAAATTTTCGAACCCCAAAATTCCTATTTTTCTTAAAAAATTGGCTCAAAATCGCAAAAATGGGCTATTTTTGGTGAAAATCTGTTAACAAATCACACCCAAAGATCAAAAAGTTTTCCCGACGGCGCCTATCGGCACCACCGGCCCCCCTGTTCCCGAAAAGTTTTTTGGAAAAAGTGCGCCGAGAAAAACGTTTGAAAAAAGAGGTCATCGGCGGCCGACCCCCCTTCGCAAAAATTTTTGCCGACCCACCCCCCTTTTTAATGTATGGTGCCATCCTCAGTTGACGTGTCGCAAATGCCCGTTTATTCATTCTTTTGCAGAAAACTTCCGACCTTCTGCTGCTGATGAGCAATCTGTACGACATTGAGAATGGTTACGTGACACTCAGCACTCTCCGCTCCTTCCCCACCACGCCATTGGTGAGCATTGGGAAAATGTTCACAAAAATTGTTTCTGTCGGCACAATTCATGCCTTACAATAGGTCAAACTGGGCAGCAGTTTTGACAAAGTCAAAGAGTTTGTGAAGCGATTCCAAGGCATTCCCGACCTGCTCGAACTCGATCATTTGGCCGTTTCCGGCGATGTGTGGTTTGGACGGGACGTAACGCTTAAGGCATAATAGCACTTTTATGTGATTATCATCTTTTTAATTTTAAGGGGACGGTCATTATAATAGCCAACCATGGAGACCGTATCGTAAGTGTCTTCGTTTCTAATTTAATGATTTTATTTTTATCCGTCATATACAGGACATTCCGGCAGGCACCATTCTTGAAAACGTAGTATTTTTGTCAATTTTCTGATTTCCAATAATACATTTTTTTGCAGAAAATCGTCTCTGGAAACCTGCGCATTCTTGACCATTGATAAAAGAATAGGCTGGAGAATTTGGCACATGACAGATAAAAACGAATATACCAAAATATAATAAAATTTCTATTTATTTCCCACATAATTCCCCATCGGTTTGCTTGTTATGTTTGTCGTTCTATTCTCTCTTTTTCCCCAAATTCGCTTAAATGGAAGATTTATAAGAAACTTAATAAAGGATTGATTCATTAAAAAGGGATTCGAAATTGAATTGAATTTGGTCTTAATCGCATCGCTCTTCAAAATCGACAGTATGGCAGGAATTTGCCGGACCATACAATTTTGACTCGGTCGCCCCGTTCGGCATCTTCCTCCCTTTGCACGTCCACTTTAAAGTCAATGGCACTCATTATGCCATCCCCGAACTCTTCGTGGACCAGCTCCTTAAGTGCAGGGCCGTACACGCTAAGGACCTGGGGGAGAGGGAACAGAGGACGGTATTCAGAGAATGAAATGCCGGGGGAGAGGGGAGGGGAGGGCACTTCGTTGAAACGGTAGAGAAGCGGGTCGGAGGGCGGCACAACTGCTGAACCCTTTGATGGCGCCGTCTGCAGCCAAAGTTTGGCGACGGAAGGGAGTTGGAAAATGCGAACCTTCAATTAACGCAAACATTGCTTTTGAGCCATTCTCCCGGGCCTTCGAATAAGGCAATTAAATTCGCTTAATTAGCCAAAACTTCTTTTTGGTACTGAGTAGTCCAATTAGTGAATTTAAAAGTTAAAATAAAAATTTCAATTTACAAATTGATACCTAAATTGTTTTCCCCTTCCCACCACTTTTTCCGCTTCCTCCGCGTTCATTTGCATTTGGCCTAAACATGCGGCGGTTGTCCATTCTTTGCTGAGTCCAATCTCTGCCGCTATGTCGGCCCATCGAAGGCCGAGTCGAATTTTTTTTTGTGCAATTAATTGAGTTACATCATCTCGAGAGTTAATTGGGCGATTTGGTAGGCCATCGGCGGATGGAACGGACGGATCGCTTTCCATGGAATTAATATAATAAACAGGGCGAAAAGAATGGCTTGTTTTAAAGACAAAATAGCATTTAAGTGTGTACCTAAGTTATGTTTTTGTTTATCAATTGCCCTCTGATCGATTTGGCTCATTTGTCCCCGCCCTTTCCCTCCCCCACACATTCCACCCACAATCACTGCAAAAGAGGGACCAAATGTTCTTTTTCTCCTAAAATTTATTACATTAATGCAGTCATTTTTTATTTTTTACACTTTAGCTTGTTTTTTTAATAAAAAGTTGTTTTTTTATGCCTTTTATGCACTGTTAATTGAATTAGATTTGTTTAATGATAAAACACAATGTCGACTTCTCAAGAAGTGAGTCGTTGTGAGTTCCATTTGAATTTGAAGTGACACTTCTTTCAGTCGTCTGCTTCTGTTTCTGATGGCTCAAGTCCAACCCGTTCATTCAGTTCAGTTTTCCATTCACTTGCATCCGGCGCAATTGCAGGTCCTCTCTTTCTCACTTTTTTCATTAATATGCTAATAATGGTGTGTGTTTAGGAGCATTTGCTAAAACGGCGATCGCCCCTTTGGATAGGACAAAAATTAATTTCCAAGGTGGGTCCAACAACAAATTTTTCCAAAATTCCACATTTCTTTCAATAATGTTTCGTCTGTGTTTCAGTGTCGCCTTCTCGTCGTTATTCTTTCAAAGCGGCACTTCGATTTGTGATTTTGACCTACCGGGAACAAGGATTTGTAGCCCTTTTTCGCGGCAATTCCGCTTCTCTCGCGCGTGTTGTGCCGTACGCCGCCGTTCAATTCGCGGCACATGAGGAATTCAAACACATGCTGAATGTGGATAAAAATAGGTGGGTGTGCTTTTTTAAATCCAATTTTTTTAGCAGAAATTTGGCTGATAATTGTACTTTTTTGGATACTTTACTGTTTTGGGTCACAATTTAAAATATAAAAAAGCCAACAAAAGGCCGTGCAAAAATAAAAAATTTTCGACAAATTAAAAAAAGACAATTTTAATCTTGGTTCATTTTTGGCATTTTTGCCTCCAAATTATTATTGTTTCTGCGCGGTCTTTTGTTGGTTTTTTTATTTTTTAAATTTTGGTTTCCCAGAACAGGAAACCCCTTTTTGTGTCCACCAATGTTTTGCCATTTCCATTTTTCTTTGTTAGTTCAGCCCAACTCCCTACCGGCGCTTTTTGGCTGGGACTTTGGCCGGTGTCACTGCCGTTGTATTTACTTACCCATTGGACACTGCCAAAGTTGTCTTTCCTTTTCAATTTAATTTTTTTTTTTGCACTTTAAAGGCGCGTCTCTCCGTGTCCACCAAAGAAGAGTACCAAAATTTACGTGCCGTTTTCCTCAAGGAGTGCCGTGCCCATGGCTTCCTCACTTTTTACCGTGGCATTTTCCCCACTCTGCTCGGTGTGATGCCTTATGCTGGCCTTTCTTTCTTCACTTACGAGTCCTGTAAACTCTTCTACACAAGTCAGACTCATTTGAAGCCTGATATAACTCATAATGAGAATGCAAAATTCCTATTATTTTTTATTCCTTTTTATTTTTTTTTAGAGGAAACCGGTAACCCCCTGAACCCGTTGTTGCGTATGCTTTTTGGTGCTTCTGCCGGTGTCGTCGGTATTTCGTTGCCTTTTGTGGCGGAACAAATGCCAACATTTCCCTCCCCCGCCCAATTAGGCCAATTCTCTTCGTACCCTTTGGACATTGTCCGGCGCCGAATGCAAATTGGACGAGTGCCAAGCAATCAGGGCGTTCTGCTTACTCTCTTCGACATTTGGCTGTACGAAGGAGTCATCCGAGGACTGTACAAAGGCATCAGCATGAATTGGGTGAACTTTTGAGGGGCACAAATTGAATGATTCGAAATTGTACATCCAATAATTTATCGACTGATTCAATCATCAAATCAAACCAAATAAATTTTTGGTAAAGATTTTATACAAAATTCTAGCTAAATTTTTTAGTAGAAATTTATACAAATTCTAGCTAATTGTAAGACCATCCATATTTCAGTTTTAATTTCCTTGGGGCAGTGAACAAAATCTCAAATGCAATTTAATTTTTGCAGGTGAAAGGTCCGATTGCGGTTGGCATCAGTTTCACAACTTACGACATGGTCAGTGAACGGCTAAAGCGGTGGACCGGCCAAAAGGGCACACATTAACAGTGAGAAGAGGAGCAGAAGTAATTCGAGTCCATCCATTTGCTACATTAAATTATACCCTCTCTTCCTCCCATTTTCGATGTTATGCGTGTCAGTCAAACCAACAAAAATTTGTTTTTTGTTCATTCGTTCATTTCTTCTCACATTCTTTTCGTAATTTTTGGCATTCGATTTTATTGTATCCAAGTAAATAATTGTGTAACCAAAATGTGTCCCTTTTGGATTGTGCCTTTAACTTTTTCCTCTTTCCTGTCATTTTGTGTTCAGTCAGCTTTTGTTCGGTGTTTTTCAGAATCGCACAAAAGCGAAGCAATTTAGTACTGTTTGTACTCAATGCCACCAGTTGTGCAGTCATTTTGGTTTCTTTTTCAAGGTTCTATTTTCCATTATTCTTTGGGTTTGCACAAAGCCTTACTGTCACTTTTTACTGATTTATGTAAGAACTTGTAATTAAAATAAAAAAGGCGTTGTGCTTCTGTTTTGTTATTCGATTGTATTTTGGGGTTTACTTCAAAATATATGGCCTTCCTTACAACAAATTGCCATCAATTATTTATCTGCTCGTCACGCCATTTGCTCAATTTCGACCAAACGAATCACTCGTTTTGTGATTTCTCTTGATTGTTATACTTCAGAGGTTTCTTTTGCACTAATCGAAATGGTACAGATTTTGTTCACAAATGTTGTATTTGTACACAAACAGAATAAAATTATGTTAAAGTTCGAAGTCTAAAAAAATAATCGTTTCAATTTTTGGGTTGTCCTTAAACAAAAGAATTTTATAAAAAACACTTGAAGATGGTCTTTTTTTAAAAAATGATTGATTTGGCGAAACTTGCATATGCCTTGATTTTGTTAAGAGGTTCGTACATCCATAAGACTTTGTAGTAGTTCTTGGGAATGTTGCCCTTTATTTGTACGCAAATTTTCACCTATTATGCCGTTGCATTTCAAGTTATATATTTTGAGCAATTTGTCGTGTCGTTTTTCAAACAAAATTTTCTTTTCAGATAAAAATTGAAATCAAATCGTTCTTTGACATTTGAAAGCTGTTCGTTAATGACGGATCAACAGCAAAAGCCGATGAGTCGGAGTATGACTCCAAAAACACCTTCAGGTTTATCTTTAAAATCTTGTTAATAAGGATGAAAGAAGAATTAAGTAGATGTAATATGTGACCATCAATTCACATTAAATGAGTCCATTTGTTAACTTTTCAGTGCAACCGTTCAAAAAGGGCGACATCATTTGGGTGGTCTACCGAAAAAGCATCAATTGGCCAGCCAAAGTTCGTTTTTTGGGTGTTCTTTCCAAATGAAGTTCGAAAATTGAACTTTCACAGGTCACCGCGTACTATCCCAAGGACAAGAAAGTGTCCTACGTGTTCTTCCCACTGAAGCAGAAAAACGCCGTCTTCAAAACGGACCCGGCAAAAGTGCAGCTTTTCACGGTACGATTTGCTATTTTTGACATTTCGCATTAATTGTGTTTTGTTTCTCTCAGTTGGATGACCAAATGCCGGAAAATGCCCCGCTCGACTTGGAGTACAGTTTTGAACAGGCCCGTCGCATTCTTCAAGGCGTTCCGGAGGAGGAAATTATTGCAGAAAATGTGCAAAAAGAGGAAGAAGCACTCTCCCAAATGAAGCCGAAGAAAAAACCGCTGACGACGGCGGACGCATTGAAAAAAGCAACCACCGGAACACCAAAAGGGACGCCGCGAAGCCAACAGAAACAGCCGAAGATTGTGGCCACGGAAACCAAATTCAAGCAGGGCGACCCGGTCATTGTGGACACTCCGATGGGCATGTGGCCGGGAATGGTTTGTAATTTGAATGGAATTCCAAATTGTTTTGAATTGCGTTCGGAATAAGACAAATAAAGTGCCGAAGAGAGGCCGTCGCCTTCGCTTTGGCGTTGCGCGGCGGTGCGGAGTTTCGGAGCCCTCCCCTTCCCCGGGAGCATCGCTCTGTCCGCCTCTTCGCAAAGAAAGTGCCCGCTTTTTTTGGCACGGTCCGCATATTCCTGATCGCTTGGTACTGCCCCGACGGGGCCATGACCACTGGGAAAAACCATGCGGAACACACCGTTTTTTATTACTAAATTTATTTTTCTTTTTCATGATAATTTTCCCCATTTCAGTTCATTTCCTACGTGAAAGGCAATCCATCGTTGGTCAACTATTCACTGTTTCCTCGCGAGGAACACTCCCACGAAGTCGTGCAAACGTCGGGAGAGGCAATCATGGCATTTCCACCCGAGCAAATTGAGCAAGCGATTGAGGACGGGCGCAGCAGCAACTCTGAAGTGCTGTTAGCCGCGCTGCAGGACGTGCAAAAGTACATGAAGGAGATGGGACATGCTGCTTCACCACATGAAGCAGTTGGTACCACTTCGTCGATGCAATCACCGACCATGGACACGCCGCCGCCACTTTCTGCCGAAGATGCACAACCGATGGACACCAGTGAGGAATTGGGCAAGGAGAAGCCGAAGAAGCGGCTCAAAGTGGAGCTGACCCCGCCCAGAGAGGTGAGTGAGTCGGAAGAGAAAAGTACAACAAATCTGCCAAAATTTTGAGTGTTTGAAAGGCCGGAAATTACGGCAAAAAAATCATTTTGCAAATGATTTTTAATTGTTTTAGACAAAGCCTCATCCTCGAATGTCGTTGAATTCGCGTCTCAGCAACCACACTGGCGACGAAGTTGTTGACAATGAGAGTCATTCGCCGGCGGTGGCGACGCCGCCGGTGCCGAAAAGCAAAAAGCGAACCGCCGCCTCGCTCAAGCAGAACGACAGCGGCAACAACAAGTCACTTAGCACATTGATTGAGGCGGCCAAAATGATGGAGGGCGGCTCTTCATCGGAAGAGCATCACCAGGACGGAGTCAGCATGCCCAACTCGCCGGCGGGGAGCAGTGGTGCCGCGCCGCTGGTCAATTCCAACGCGTTGAAAACTCAAGCAGACACCGACTCGGCAGGAGACCGTGAGTAAATGGTGTCCAGACATTTGCGTTTCGGGCGACCCAAGCCAAATCTTACATTTTTCGGCCCATTCTTGCTTAAAACCCAACGAGCACCATTTTTTACATTTCACCCCATTCATGGGGCGGTTACATGTCGTTTCGCTACTCATTGTTAGTGAAAATGCGTTACTTATATGGTGGATAATGTCTTTATGGTGTAACCTTTTGGTTTGCAAAGTTTTTGTGATAATAACTCGTGTAAACTTGTTCCCAGTGCTTTTTTGTTCCCTGATCACGAATCAGGCATCAATTTTGACCAATTCCTATTCCTTAATCCAAACTCAGCCCAACGGTCTAAACTCGGAAAATTTGAATTTTCTCGAAATTTTGTTCGAGCTAGGGATAAATTGTCAAAAAAAATTTGTCGCTTTGTAACTATCGCATACCTGTGCACAGGGAGGGTCAGGGGGGGGTCTCTTAGTCGATCGTAAGGGTTCGAGACAGTCGATCGTACGAGGTGGGGGGGGGGAAGTTGCGGGAGGGGGGAGAGTGAAGGGAGGAAGAGGAAGAAAAGAAAAAGGAGTGAGAGAAAAAAAGTAAGTCACTTATTTCTTAACAAATTTCATTAAAAAATCCAAATTTTTGCGATAGACTAATACCGATACATCAAATTTTAAAAATTTTCCCGGTATGCAAAATTCTATATAAAAATTTGTGAAACAGGTCATCAAAAAACTATAAATTTGTTGAAAACTCGGGGTGCAATTACCAAGCGGAATGACTTACCATTTAGCGAAAGGACGCATTTTTACTGATTGCGAGAAGCGAAACGACTTAAAATTAGTGGCTAAAAAATCCCTTGTCGCGTCTAACTCATATGGTCTAATGCGGTTCTTTCGGGACTTCTCCCCCACTTTTAATGCACAAAAAATCTAAATAAATTAATTTTTTCTATATGTTAATTCGATAATAGGGTACAATTATTATGTATGGGTTTATTTATTTTAAATATCGAAGATGACATTTGGATAATATATATTACGGAGCCTAAACATCCGAAAACGGCCCATAAAAATGGTCCGCAAATATCTGAGACGCAAATGTGGGCTAAACGAGTAAATGAGCCATAGGAAAAACAAACGGGGAGTCCGATGACAATAAAACTGAAAGGAAGGCAACCCAAAACCTTCAAACAGAAAATCCTTTATTCACACTCTGTTTGTTAACTTTTCAGTGCAACCGTTCAAAAAGGGCGACATCATTTGGGTGGTCTACCGAAAAAGCATCAATTGGCCAGCCAAAGTTCGTTTTTTGGGTGTTCTTTCC
This sequence comes from Heterodera glycines, assembly GCA_004148225.2. Lineage (NCBI taxonomy): Eukaryota > Metazoa > Nematoda > Chromadorea > Rhabditida > Heteroderidae > Heterodera > Heterodera glycines. Next base: position 9,992,565 of record CP049706.1, read on the forward strand.
AAATGAAGTTCGAAAATTGAACTTTCACAGGTCACCGCGTACTATCCCAAGGACAAGAAAGTGTCCTACGTGTTCTTCCCACTGAAGCAGAAAAACGCCGTCTTCAAAACGGACCCGGCAAAAGTGCAGCTTTTCACGGTACGATTTGCTATTTTTGACATTTCGCATTAATTGTGTTTTGTTTCTCTCAGTTGGATGACCAAATGCCGGAAAATGCCCCGCTCGACTTGGAGTACAGTTTTGAACAGGCCCGTCGCATTCTTCAAGGCGTTCCGGAGGAGGAAATTATTGCAGAAAATGTGCAAAAAGAGGAAGAAGCACTCTCCCAAATGAAGCCGAAGAAAAAACCGCTGACGACGGCGGACGCATTGAAAAAAGCAACCACCGGAACACCAAAAGGGACGCCGCGAAGCCAACAGAAACAGCCGAAGATTGTGGCCACGGAAACCAAATTCAAGCAGGGCGACCCGGTCATTGTGGACACTCCGATGGGCATGTGGCCGGGAATGGTTTGTAATTTGAATGGAATTCCAAATTGTTTTGAATTGCGTTCGGAATAAGACAAATAAAGTGCCGAAGAGAGGCCGTCGCCTTCGCTTTGGCGTTGCGCGGCGGTGCGGAGTTTCGGAGCCCTCCCCTTCCCCGGGAGCATCGCTCTGTCCGCCTCTTCGTAAAGAAAGTGCCCGCTTTTTTTGGCACGGTCCGCATATTCCTGATCGCTTGGTACTGCCCCGACGGGGTCATGACCACTGGGAAAAACCATGCGGAACACACCGTTTTTTATTCCTAAATTTCTTTTTCATGATTCTTTTCCCCATTTCAGTTCATTTCCTACGTGAAAGGCAATCCATCGTTGGTCAACTATTCACTGTTTCCTCGCGAGGAACACTCCCACGAAGTCGTGCAAACGTCGGGAGAGGCAATCATGGCATTTCCACCCGAGCAAATTGAGCAAGCGATTGAGGACGGGCGCAGCAGCAACTCTGAAGTGCTGTTAGCCGCGCTGCAGGACGTGCAAAAGTACATGAAGGAGATGGGACATGCTGCTTCACCACATGAAGCAGTTGGTACCACTTCGTCGATGCAATCACCGACCATGGACACGCCGCCGCCACTTTCTGCCGAAGATGCACAACCGATGGACACCAGTGAGGAATTGGGCAAGGAGAAGCCGAAGAAGCGGCTCAAAGTGGAGCTGACCCCGCCCAGAGAGGTGAGTGAGTCGGAAGAGAAAAGTACAACAAATCTGCCAAAATTTTGAGTGTGAAAGGCCGGAAATTACGGCAAAAAAATCATTTTGCAAATGATTTTTAATTGTTTTAGACAAAGCCTCATCCTCGAATGTCGTTGAATTCGCGTCTCAGCAACCACACTGGCGACGAAGTTGTTGACAATGAGAGTCATTCGCCGGCGGTGGCGACGCCGCCGGTGCCGAAAAGCAAAAAGCGAACCGCCGCCTCGCTCAAGCAGAACGACAGCGGCAACAACAAGTCACTTAGCACATTGATTGAGGCGGCCAAAATGATGGAGGGCGGCTCTTCATCGGAAGAGCATCACCAGGACGGAGTCAGCATGCCCAACTCGCCGGCGGGGAGCAGTGGTTGAAGTTTTCAATACCTCGGATAAAACTGACAATTTTGACGATGACTGAACCGGATTATGCAGGATTTTTTCTCAAATTCGCTTGCTTCAAGCGAGGATTCTCTCCCTTATTTTATTTGTTTCCGTTATCCAAATTTTCCATTTTATGCTGCATCATAACCTTGACCAAGTACAGACTATAACTTAAAAATTGCTTTCTTTGATATGAACATTGTTTAGCCAAACCATTGAAATAAAACATTGCTTGACTCTTATCACGGTTTTAGTTTTTCTATCACTTGTTAATTAAAATATAGTCAAAAGATTAGCAAATTCATCAGTTGTTGATGCTATGATTGTGGTCTTTGTTGCCGGTGTTCCTCCATTTCGCCACTTTCCTCGAGAAAAGTAAGAGCGAGTGGAAGGAACACGAAAATGACCAGGACTACGGCGACAATAAGCCAAACATCTGTAGAATATTTGAAAAACAGTTTAATTTTGCCGTGAAAAGCTCACTCGATGAATTGTCGGGCACACCGGCATCGACGAAATGAAAAGCGCCCCCCTCAAGGGAAGGGGAGGGCAAATTCTGTCGAACGGTCGCCACATTCCGATCCGTCTCATCCAAAATGCCCTCAATCGCTTCCTTCGCGTAGGCTGCCAAACTTTCATCGGAGCTCCGCAGCGCGTCGTTTTGTCGACCATTGAGTAAAGCACCGAAATCCTAAAAATGGACAAAATTAATTTAGGAATTTTGTCTCAATTCAAATTTAATAATCAGTCTTTAAGGGAATAAAAAACGGTGTGTTCCGCATGGTTTTTCCCAGTGGTCATGGCCCCGTCGGGGCAGTACCAAGCGATCAGGAATATGCGGACCGTGCCAAAAAAAGCGGGCACTTTCTTTGCGAAGAGGCGGACAGAGCGATGCTCCCGGGGAAGGGGAGGGCTCCGAAACTCCGCACCGCCGCGCAACGCCAAAGCGAAGGCGACGGCCTCTCTTCGGCATTTTGTTGCGTTCTGTTTTTAACCCAATTTTTGCCATTTTAATTTCCTTTCTTTTTAACCGTTTTTCTAAGTGCGTTTTGTTGTCGATTTGTTTGGCTCCGATGACTTCCAAATTCCTTCATCACATTTCGATGTGTCGTTCTCATCCCTTCGTTGTTGTCCTCCTCCGTCATTGCGTCGAATGTGCCACAATTTGCCGTCGATGTGCCCTCGTCGCCCAAAATGTCGATTATTTTGGCCTCGCTTTGTCCGCCTGTCTCTTCCTCCGCTTCCATCATTTGCCTTCTCAGCAGAAAGGCGCGAGTCATTGGTATTCTGAGCAGGGGCAACCCGTGGATTTCGTGGTCCGCGACGATGTTGTTGACACGTTTGATTTCGGAGACATGAAAATGAGAGAAATATACGATGACAAATGGACAAAATGGGGGCACACATTTCCATGGCTAAATTTGTAAGTGAGTGAACAAAAGTTCGTCGATTTTAAGGGTTCGGTGGCGACTCCAACAAATAATTTCAGTTTAATTATTGCAAAAACTAAAATTTTATGTCCAACAACGAACCGGCACTGAATATTGCAGCGAAATTTGCATCAGACTTTCCCCGTTCTTCACCACATGTTCAATTAGTGGCATTCTGCCGCCGTTTCCGCCACTCGTCGTGCAATTGTCGTTCCGATACGCCATTTCCGTTCCACCGATTGGGCCATGCATTTTGGTGTTTCGCGAACGCAATTCAACGCTTTCCGAGTGGACGGACGCGTCATCGACCATTGCAATGCTCATTTTAGGCAAAACAGCGGAATGGGAATAATTGTTGGGCGAAAACAGCTGAAAAAGTAACGGAAGCGGTGGTCGATCGGTTTCGTTGCTGTCCATTTGGGATAATTGGAATTAGGAAAATGATAGACGATTAAAGGAGGGAGGGAGCAGAAGAAGAAAATGAACGATTGGGACAAACGGAGGAGATGGAGGAAAAAGAGAAGGGAGGGGGGGGACATCTTTAACCATTTTTTGACATCTTCATTCATTCATTCATTGAATGAATATGTGTTATTTACCTATTCCGTCTTCATTTTCTCTCTGCTGAATGAACGATAAAAGTCCGGTTTCGTTCTTCCCTTTCCTTCGTTTTTTCTTTTTCTTTGCATTGGGAAACAGTGGAGAAAAAGAGGGAAAGGGACAACAAATTGTTACTTTTTTAAATGAGGGAAAAATGCGAAATAAACGAAAGATTCGGAGAAGAGAACAGACGAACGAAACAGAACAACAAATTGGTTGAAAGTGAAATGAGAGGGTTCTGAATACGAATGTGCAGCGTATAATAAAATAAAAGCAATTCCTTTCCATTCCTTTTTTCAAGTAACCAAACGCTTTTTTTGCCACGCCGCGAATTTTAAATTAAAGCAACATTATGCCAAGAAAATGAATTTCCTAAAATAAAACGAATCTACCCCGGTCTACCTCAGTTCGGCCCCGGCACGATTCGGCCCCAGCGGCTTTTTAGCTATAACTTTTTTCTTTGTCAACCAAATTCAACATTGTTGGTATCATTCGAAAGCTCTAAGTGTTCTCTATTTGCCTGCAAAATTCTGAAAAATTTCGTTAAGATTTAAAAAAGTTATGGTCAGAAGAGTTCAAAAAACCAAATTTTCCAACTTTTTTGGCCATAAATTTGTTCAAAATTGACCAATTTTTTTGAATTTTGCAGTCTAATAGAGCATGTTAAGAGCTTTCGAATGATACCAACAATGTTGAATTTGGTTGACAAAGAAAAAAGTTATGCCAAAAAGCCGCTGGGGCCGAACTGAGCCGGTCCGATCTACCCACTATGGGTCAAGCCCAGTGTTAGACAAAATTGCTCATAACGTCAAATAGCGTAATTGGCGTAAATTATTGCGCGCTAATTCAAAATGTACACTGGAAAATGCCTTTTTTGTATTTTTTATTTTGATCTGCCATAACTCGCTTCATTCCCAACTAAACTGAACAAATTTGGTATCTAAAAAAAGTTTTTGAAAAGGAGAATCTTTTTCTAAGCGAATGCTAAGCAATTTGACATCTCAGAAAAAAACCCGTACTCAAACAAAACCGTTTTTCAATAAATTCATACTTTATACTTCAGCTCAATTAATGCTGAAAAATAACTTATTAATCCGTGGCAAATCCGTCCTTTTCTCGTTGCCGTTGAGGGCTTTTTCCCTGTCCGCTCAGTGCGCCAACGGTGAGCCCATTCGTCGCGTCGTTCTGATCCCCGGCGATGGCATTGGGCCCGAAATTTCTTCCGCGGTGCAAAAGATTTTCGAGGCGGCCAAAACCCCGATTGACTGGGTTTGTTGTTGTCACATCTCTCAATTTTAACCGCCCTTTTGAAGGATCCCGTCGATGTCACACCGGTGCAGGGCCGGGACGGCATTTTCCGCATTCCGAACAAATGCATTGAGCTGATGCACAAGAACAAAGTGGGACTGAAGGGGCCGCTGGAGACGCCGATTGGAAAGGGGCACCGTTCACTGAATTTGGCGGTCCGAAAGTCAGTCAATTTCCAATTAAAAAAAGCTGATTCCGTTGCCCCCAGGGAGTTTAATTTGTACGCCAATGTTCGGCCGTGCCGTTCGTTGGAGGGCCACAAAACGCTGTACGACAATGTGGACGTGGTGACCATTCGGGAGAATACCGAAGGCGAATATTCAGGCATTGAACACGAGGTTTTGAAGGGGAGAGGGGGAAAGAAAGTGCCATCAATTTATTCGTTTGAATAAAATGCCCATTCGGCAAGCATTCGTTCTATTTTTGTAACGTTCAGATTGTCTCTGGTGTTGTGCAGAGCATCAAACTGATCACTGAACAGGCGTCCCGACGCGTCGCCCGTTTTGCGTTTGAATACGCACGACAAAACGGACGAAAAGAGGTCACCGCTGTGCACAAAGCCAACATTATGAGGTATTTGTCCCTTATTTTTCGCTTTTCTCAAATTGCAAATTCCTTTCGCAGAATGTCGGACGGACTGTTTCTGAAAATGTGTCGCGAACAAGCGCAGGAATTCACGGACATTAAGGCAATTTTGGGGACAATATTAGATATTCGTATAATCCGTCGCCATTTCAAAATTTTAATACGTTTTTTTCAGTTCAGAGAGGCCTATTTGGACACGGTTTGTCTGAATATGGTGCAGGACCCGGGGCACTATGACGTGTTGGTCAGTCAAAATGCCGCTTTTTGACGCAACATCCAAAACCGAGTCTGTCTTTGTCTAGGTGATGCCCAACCTTTACGGTGACATTCTGTCCGATTTGTGTGCCGGACTTATCGGTGGACTTGGTGTCACCCCGTCCGGAAATATTGGCGAAGGGGCGGCAGTGTTTGAAAGTGAGGATCTTTTTATTGTTGGAATGGGATTGATGAACATAATCCTGTCAAAAGGTGTGCACGGGACGGCGCCGGACATTGCGGGACAGGACAAGGCCAACCCTACCGCCCTTCTGCTGTCCGGCGTGATGATGCTCCGCTACATGGGCTTGGAGTCGTACGCCAACAAAATCGAGAAGGTCGGCACTGACGGGGAATGCCTTTGCTGTCGCATTAGCATACTTTCCTCCAATCCCGTTGGTTCAGGCTTGTTTCGACGCGATTTCGCACGGGGACCACAAAACGCGCGACTTGGGCGGCACGGGCACATGTTCATCATTCACGGCGGACATTTGCGCGAGAATAAAGAGCATGTGAACGGGCGAAGAGGGAAGGAATCGCTGATCGAGACTGATTTGTCCTGTCTTATTTGTTTCTCATTCTTTGCCCGGTCGTAAACTTAGGCTTTTTTGTTTTTTTGCATCTGTCTCCGTTGCTCTCTCTCTCTCTCTTTTCTCATTTGTCTGTTAAGAAATCGTCTGCGTAATAATTTGTCAGTGCATACGAAACGGCCATTTCTCCCATTTTTGAACCACAAAAGACAGTCTCTAGTCGAAGCAAATACAAAAGCAATTGTTTAGGCATTTGAATGATTGACCGAGTAAACCATCGTTTGTTATTTCTTTACACCATTGACTTTTAAATGTTCATCTCATAAACAATAAATTGTTCACCATAATAAAGCAATTTGTTTGTGATTTCTGGCATATTATTCCGAACAAGAAAATATTTACAATAATTTAAAATATTTTGCAAAGAAATATAAAAATGAATGAGGAAATGACTGGGAGAGGACAATAAACAAATAACCGAGCTGCCAATTCCAAAAATGGAAGTGAAATGAGTAAAGAGAAGCAATGAGTCACATGTGAAGCAGGAAAAGGAGATTGATTGCGGGGAGAGGTGTAAGACGGTGTCATTTGGCGAAACAATTTTGTAGGAATTTGGTCAGCATTGTGTACAGGTGCCAACGGACGCCACTCAAATTGTGCGATTCGTCGGTGTACACCTAAGAAAATGAGTATGTAAAAAGTGGTTCATCGATGTGCACGAAACAAAAGCAATTAACTCGACTGACCATTAGCCTAAATTGGATGTTTTCGTCAGTGAGTGCGCGAATAAATTCCGCCGAGTTCTGATAGTGCACATTATCTTAAATGGAAGACAGTGTTTAATATAAATGGAAAGACATTTGATAAAAGGGGCCCATTTTGCAATTCCAAATTTACCGTCGGCCGACCCGTGGGCCAACATAAATGACACATTGCGGAACGGGCGCACATCGGTGCTCAGGTCGGTGCGTTCGTACGCCTCGGGCCCCGCCTCGCCCATGTAACGCTCCACATAAGTGGCATCTGTGGGGGAAAGGGAGAAAGAAGTCCACGAGAAAACGGAAAACAAAAAGGCACCATAAAGTTTAAAGTTGGAGACGGGGGCGACACTGAAAAAGAGGAAAAATGGTGGAAGGAATCGGGAAAAAGAGCAGTCAATTACCTCGCCGCACAAGAGAAAGTCCGATTGACGGCCAAATCCCTTTGGACGGCGCGCGCAGTGACAAAACCGCCGTAGGACTGACAATGAAGGGGGAATTGGTTCAGTGAAAGGCTTTTGCCGCACTTTAGCACACCAAGAATTTACGAGCCCATTGTCCATTTTTAAGTTTATATAAATGTGCCATTACCGCCTTTGTTTTGAAATGTTCGATGTAATTGTTTTGAACCTTAGAAATGCCCTTTTGCCTTCACTGACCCATCCCCAAATGCCGACTCTCTTCTCATCCAGCAATGGGTACTTTCGGAGCAGTGCCCTGCAAAATATAATTTGGAAAGGAAAAATTTCAAATTCCGACCTCATCGTCATGATTTGGTCATCCACCTCCACCGTGCCAAAGTTGCCGTACAATGGTTGCTTCTGAAGCCATCCCTGGTGGCCTGAGCCGCGCCCGTCGATGAACACGACAATGAATTCCTAGGGGGAAGGATGGATTGGCACAACGCCAAAAACATGAGAAGAAATGGAACTCACGAGATTGGAAACGAAGAAAATGTCGAGCCAATTGGTGGACGCCCACTCCTCCGTTACTTTCTGTGTGCCGGGACCGGCGTATCTGAGAGAAATGGCATCAAAATGCCAATGGGTTTCAATGGCAGTTGGCAAAATGCCATGCCACAACTCACACGTCGACGAGCACCGGGTATTTGTGTTCAGGCCGCTTTTCATTCAGTGAAACGCCGTAGGGGACCAACACTTTAGCGGAAGTTTCTGAAAAAGGCACACACGGTATTGACTGAATACACAGCCAATGAAGCGCAAAAAAATGGGGACCAACCGACGCCGTTGTCCAATTGGAAGCGCTCAAAATGGACAGTGGGCAATCGGTGGGTGTGCAACGCTTTCTCAAGCGCGTCGTTTCGCCCAAATTCCAACACTGACAAAGAAAAAGGGAATATACAAAGTGATCAGACAAAATGTAACAGTCAGATAAACTCAGGAACCGATTGATTTTAAAATCTTTTCATTTCCAATAGAGATCAATCAAATGTTTCGACCTCCGCTCTGTTTGTACAAATTGACAATTCACTTAATGAGTCCGCCCCTCCCCACCCAAAGGACGGAAAAACAGTGAAAAAAGGTCGTCGCCCGAGGGGGAGGGGGTACCCCCGCCCAAGCTGAAACCCTGGGATCGTCAACCCAGGGAAGTCTATGTCCCACCCGTCTCCAATCGGTCGTCCGCTGTGTTCAGTCGTGCCACCAGCACAAACGGCGTGCCCGGCCCTTTGCAGCTCAAATACACAAAACGTCCGTCCGATGCGCTGCCGTCGCTTTGGTCGGCCAGCGAACTGTCGTGGAAAGAGCAATTGGAGGAAATGTTGCAGGACAAACAGATGGGCTCCACCAGTCCATTGTCAAATGTCTGAAGAAAAAGGGGGTGGTGCCAAAGTCACATAAATTGGGAAAGGAAAAAACGTACGGAAACGGAGGGACTGACGAAGAGATGCCTTTGGGAGGGCGAAGGGGCGGCGGCGGTGTAAAAACTGCAGAGAAAAGGGCACAAAATGAGCGAAACACAGAGAAGAAAATGGTGGAAATGGCAATAATGGAAGTTACATTTTTCGGCGTTTTCTGTCCATTCCGTTGATCTTCAGCACATCGAAGTCGCCCATGGCGAGGAACGCTTTGAAAATGAATGGTGAAATTGACAAAACATAATTTTTAAAAATTTAACGGTGACGCCTATCAGAAGCACCAAAGGACTTTTTAAAATTTTCAAATTAATAATTTACCGAAAAAATTATTAACAAATAAAAAGTTATTACCCAATTAAATTTTTGTTAAATTTGCAATGGATCAGATTATTATGGGAGTAATTAAAATATTTGTCAGAAAAATGTCATGAAAGGAAAGGAAAGCCCATTTTCATAAATATGAGCGTGTCGTTTATTGTTTTGCTTACCTTCGCGACCCCCGCGGAGTTCGGTGGGGACGTGCACAAGGGCCTAACAAAATGGAAAAGTATTTTTGAACAATTGTAATAAAAAGGCAGTTTTGTAAAATGTCAGTTGTCCATTGGGTCGATTTGTCCCCATTTTTCCTCAAAAATATCTTTTTCTTCTCTCCTTCACCCACCAAATGCGTGTAAATATTTCCGTTCGGTCGCCGGTGGGGCAAAAGTGTGTAAAATGCGTCCTCCACGAGTGCCTCCGGCGCCACTTTGGAGTCCTCGGCCTCTGCCCACAGTCGCAACGGCGCACTGTTCGGCAGGGCGGGGGACGGCGAGTCGAAGGCGTACTTTTGGACGAGGGACGGCACGCATTGGGCGGAATTGAAAGTGCACAATGAAACGGTGATCTGTGGAGGGTTAAAAACAACAAATGATGATTGCATTTTAATAATTGTGTTAATTAAACACTTTAAAGAGTATCCCTCATCCAAATTTATCAAAAATTTTTACCCCCTCCAAGCAAAAATCATGTTACCGTCCCCAACTCCATCGACATTTGCATGCGCATTCATTCACCTGATTTTGGAAGCGATTTGCCCACACAGCGGCAAGCGTCGGTTGGCCGTGAAGATGGAGCCAAATGGCGGAGAACAGATAGACACGGGCACTGAAATGGACAATGGAGATTCAAATGCCATTTGAATTTAAGAGTTTGACGGCACTCCGACCGGGGCATTGTGCCTGAACCCCAACGATTTTCGGGTCCCAACTACGGTATCGATTCTCGAAAAACTCTAACATTTTCACCTTTTGTCAATGGCATCGGTGCCAATGCGTCGGATCGTCGAGTCGTTCCTCCGCCAAATGTTCAGCCAAACTTCCGGCAGTTTCCGCTCGCCCGTCTTTGGGTACGGCTGCTGGGCCACAAACGGATATTGCTGCCCTTGAAATCGAACAAAAACATTGGATAACAAACAAATTTGGAGAAATTTACCGGCATAATAACTAATGGGCACGTGCGGCACTTGGCGGTTGTCAATGGTCAAAAATGCCTGTAAAAACGCAATGAATGCGGAAAAACGGGACAGAAATTGACGAATCACTCAAGACTTTTAGTTCTATGAAAAAAAAAAAACAATAAAAAGTGAAAAAAGAGGAGGCGGGAGGGCTCATTATGCAAATCATAAGCTTTCACATTCCAAATTACCAATCTTATGCAGAATTTCAGTTCTTGGTAATGCTGATCTTTCCTTTTTTAACTCAGTGACCAAGTGAGTCTCCGCCAATTACCACTAATGAGATCGTACATCTCTTTCCATCATTTTTCTGTCAGTTTTCTGTGTCCCCACGAAATCGTTTTCCAAATCGCTGACTGACCAAATACTGTCCGTCCGTCGACCACCACAGTGTCTGTGCACTCTGCAGAATCTCCTCCTCGTACAGCCAATCCGCCACTCCGTTCAGCAAATCGGCACTCGATTCATTGGTCAACTGAACGCTCAGCGAAGCGGACGGACTCCGCTGGAAGAACACGTCATTCTCATGCACATAAGCCTAAAAAAAGAGAGAAAATGGGGACAAATTGGAAAAAACGGAATAAAAAATTGAAAATGAAAAACGAACGAAATGGTCGCCGTTGGGACTCCACGCCAAAACGCGCACATTCTCATCCCCACTCTGTTTAGGCCCAACATTTTCGAAAATCCTACAAAACAGAGACAACCATTCCATTTCCAAACTGTACAGTATGCCAAATGGGAGTGCCTTGCCGGCAGTTACTTACTGTTTCTCGGTGTCGTAGATACGATAGGTGCTCTTTGGCGACCGTTTGCTTGGCGCGTAGTTCAAAATGATGAAACGGCCCCCGGGCGAAAGGGACACGGAACTGGGCTTACCAAAGCGAAACTGAACGGAGGGAGAGACAGTGAGAAACGTGCGAACAAACAGAACGGTAACAATCACAGTGAATGGTATTTCAAAATCAAAAAAATTGTGACCTTTTTAAATACGTTAAGGGTACTTTCCTGTTTAGGGATTGCAGGCCAAAAATAAAAAAATAAACAAAAAAATCAAAAAATGAGTGCAAATTCACAAAGCACATGCAGCATTTTTGTCTCTTGTTCAGCAGTTTATGCGTCCATCAATGAGTATCCTCAGTTTCTTAGGCCAAAACTTTTTTCTTAATTGGTCATTGCCTATGTTCTTGATATAAAACTAAAGTTATTTGTCTATTTTATGAGCACATAATTTAGTTATACAAAAACTATAGACTTTAAGCTTTCGATTGATACCAAGAATGTAGACAATGACCAACTAATAAAAAAGTTATGGCCTAGGAAACTAAGGATGGTCATTGATTAGATGCGATGCATAAACTGAATTAGGCCGCATTTTTTTGGTAATAAAATCTCGTCAATGGGTCAACTTAAGAATATGAGTTGTGTGCCTTTTTGTTGTTTTTTTCAAGTTTTGGTGTGCGATCACAAAATAGAAAAGTACTATTTGGAATTTTACCCATAAAAAGGCAACATTAAAATGTGTTTTAAATTTCACCAAATCGCCAGGCAACGTTTTCCATGTCCACCCAATTGGGCCTCCGTTCTCCGCCCCTTCGTTCAGTTCCAACACGCGGACACTCTCCGCCTCTTTGACGAGCAGTCGCCGACTGTCCAACCATTCCAACGACTCCACCGAGTTCAGAAAGCGATGAGTCAGCACATCGGCCAAAGTGACGCGCTTCTGCGGTTGGTCAGCGTCCAAAAGAGCTGCAAATTATTTGAGAGAATTGCATTTTTAAAAACTATGCCATGAAAATCAGTAGTCCCCAATTTGTGAGTATATTTTTGGACCACAATCACAAATTTGACATACATTCAGACGAATATGACAAAGCCAAGGGCAATTTAGAATAAAAATTAAAAATTATTACAAATTCGAATAAAGTCGCAAAAATCGTGAAAGTGTATTTTTGGCTTTTCGTTGACATTCAAATGCCGAATTTGAAATGCGTCTGATGAATGAGAGTCAATTTACGAGTGCCAAAAGTAAGGAAAAGCAAAATGCAAACGCACGGGGCGTAAGCACAAGCACGGCAAGTGCAATGATGGAACACATTGCGACGATGACGAGAAGCGCTGTTGCAATGCCACGCCAATTGCGCTCCTGCGGACTGGCAACGGACAATTCCTTCAATTGCGGTGATTGGGAAAATTTGTGTTTGAGGAGAGTCATTTGGGGATGGAATTGGAATGGAATGTATGGGGCTCTTTTTTTGTTTTTGTTTAACAGAGCATGGAATCGAAAAATGAATGGGATGAAAACGAAAGGGGGGACGGCACGAACGGAAGACGGACAAAGAAATCTGAGAAGTGGTGGGGAGGGGGAGGGGGACGGAAGGAACGGCACGACGGACGAAACCGACGGGGGTAATAAAAGGACAGAGAATGGCATTGGGAGAGAACAAAAAATCCGAAATTTAATGATAATGATGACAATGAGTGTAGCAAAAAAGAAGCACTTCTGCTGCCAAACAGCGGACGTCATTCTTTTGCCAGAAAAAAAGCGGAGAAAAGAAAAAGGACAAAAAAACAAATATTATGGCGATGAATGCCAAATTTAAAAAAAACCAAAGTTGACACCGTTCGTTCGCCCCAAAATGTTCGATCGATCGATTTGCCATGCATTGCCGTTCATTTGATTGGTTGCGCCGTTTTTGTTTGTTTGTTTTTTGTGTTTGTTTTGCCGTACCTCTTCCCCACCGGCGTCGCCGATGAGTCCGCTGCTGCTTTGCATTTCCGCGTCCTTTAGTCCGCCCATTTCGCTGTTTGTGGCTGCTGCAGCCATTCAATTGGGCGCAGAGAAAACAGTGCACACAGAACAAAGAGATTTGGATTTTTTGGCAGAAATTTTTTTATTTTGGCATTTTATTAAGCGTGGAAAAGGTGGTCCATCGAGCCGAAAGTGACGACGGAAATTGGTGAACACTTCGGCACCATTCGGTTGCGAAAAGGTAAAAGAAGCAACGGGCACACGGCCAAACGGTGGCCAAACACTTCTTCCCCCCCCCACTCATTCAATTCATTCTTTCATTCAATCCACGCCTTCCTTCTCATTGCCAAAGGCCAACAGCGGCGGTGATGCCCTCGGCGTCGTATCGACCAAAGGCGGCGGCGGAGTTTGGCAGTTAGTTGGCCAATGTTAACGCCGACAGAGAAGAAGCGAAAACATAAACAAACCACACGTGAAAGAGGGCGAAAAGAAAGTGAGAGGAGAGTTAGTGAGTTAACAGCGGAAAAGGGGGCAAAAGGTCGAGAGGAAAAGGGAGGGGGGAAGAGAGGGAGAGGAAGACGAGAGAGAGAGAGGGGGGAGAGAGAGAAAGGAAGACGAGAGATAAATGGAAGAGAGAAAAAGACGAGAGAGAGAGGGGGGAGGAGGGGGAGAGAGAAGGGGTGAAAGAGAGTGGAGAGGAAGAGGAGAGAGACGAAAAGGGTAAGGGAACAGCAGCAGCAGGACAACATGGGGAAGGAGCAAAGGCAGGCCATGTTTAAGAAGGGTCGGACGGACGATGCCATTGGCACCGCCAGAGGATGGCAAACCCCCGTGTTATTTTAATCTCAAATTTTCATCCGGCTGAAACAGCCGAAATTGTAGGTAAAATTACCTAATTAATGAAAATGGGTCAGAAAGGGAAAAGCGTCGGGGGCGGGGCGCGACGGATGTTGGCGATGTTCGTCACTCCGCCAATGTTTGTAACTCTCTTTTTGCTACCGATGATTCCCCCCTTCCCCCAATTTCACTGTTCTGTCGCTGTTCAGTTCACCGATCGGTCGGCGGACTCCGTTCTCCCAATTTTTGTCTGATTAGAATCTTAAGGCTGACTGATTGTTACCAAAAGAAAGGGGGGGGGAGAGGCGAAAGAAAGAAAATTAATGGAAATTCGGGGTTTTTAGTGCCTCAATTTAAGTTTAAGATGAGAGAGGGGGGGGGGGGGAATTCATCGGAGGAACGTTTTAGTGAAACCATTGAAACTGTGTGCACAGCAGCGGGCAATCGATCAGCAGAAAAAAGTTAAAAAATGAAATTTGTTTCCCCTAACAGAAAATTGTTGCAATTGATTAAAAAATTATTACACAAAAGAAACAAACCAAAAAAGAATAATTCCCTTTTTTTAGCTAATTTGGATTTTGAAGTTGGGGCTCGAACATTGTTTGTTGCTTTGTTAGCGTATCTTTTAAAAAAAGTTGTAATTTGAAAAGCTCTTAAATCATTTACGAAACAGAAAAATGCAAAGCGATGAATAGAGAGAGGCTGGCAGTTAATTATGTATACATAAAAATCAGAGTTTTACGATTTTAGTGTAATTTTTAAAATTTTTGGAGGCATATGTACCAAAATTGCAGCCCCACCAATATACGAATAAAAAAATGATTTTCCATTGAATTAAAATGAAGTAGCCAAAAAGAAAAACAGGAAGAAACAAATGGAATAAATAGAAAAGCAAAACGATTGTATGAAAATGAGACGAATCATTGTGAAAATATTTGAATTTGGGAAAATTTTGAAAAAGACGTATGACAATAATGAGATTTTTCGCTTAGAATTGTTTGAGGAAATTTGAGGATGGTTCAAATATAAAAAATCGAAAACTCTTCTTCGCTTTGTCCTTTTTTGTCCAACAATGGCAAAATGTCCAACTCAGTAGACCAAGTCGAAAAGGTCGTCCACCGAATCATCAGCCTAAAAAAGATAATAGGAAAAGTGAAAATGTTTTGTTGCTTTTACCAACGATGATCATTTTAAATGCGTGGCTCACCGAGTCCAGTTTAATGATAACCAAATCGGTCAAAGAGAGATGCCAGACACTCCAGTTGGTCATGTCGACGGAATTCGGCATTTGGGGAATGCCAGCGCTGGTGAGCAAATTTTGGTCGGACAACGACGAGCCCTGGCCCTCGACGAAGCCGTTGGTCGCCGCATTTTGCAACCACGACGGAACGGATTGTGACAAAAGATTCAGTCCCTAAACAAAATTTAAATTTGAAAGGTATTTTTAGTTAAAAGAACTCAAAATGACTAAAAGTAGAATTTGCTTGGTGTTTTTTACCTCGACGAGAAGTGCAGCAAGATCCATGTCAGTGGCCGGGTCGAAGAATGTGGTGGACATTCCCTGTTGGATTCGCCCGGTACGTCCGATACGCTGCACATATTTGTAGTAGGCATCCTCCGCACTGTCAGCACAAGGCAAATCCAAATTGATCACCTGAAATGGTTTGCACAAATGATTGACCATCCGATAATTCGTTTAGTCTTGGACTCTCCCCCTCCACCCTCTTAATAAATGGTAGATTAACAGACGCGCTCCAAATTTTTGATGTCGTGGCCACGGGCACAAACGTCCGTCGTGACGATAATTTGGAATTCGCCCGTTCGGAAGTCCCACACCGCCTTCTCACGCGTTGGTTGGTCACGTCGACTAAAAGTATTTGCAGCGAACTTCAGAGAATGAGAGAACGCACCCATTAATTGTCGTCGCTGAGAATCCGCGAGAATTCAAAAAATTGCACACAATTTCAGCATCGTTGCGTGTGTTGACGAAAACCATCGTGCTGAGAAGTTTTTTTGAACCTGAAAAATCGGCCTTTTGAACATGTACTGTTTCAAAATCCACGTACGGTCCAATTGTTCGTTCTGTTCCTTCTCGAGTTGCAACAGTCGGACGAGTGTGTGCCGTTTCACGGCACTTTCGGCAAGGACAAATGTTTGTCTGATGCGTCTGTTCGGTGTTATTTTTCCTCTGGAGACTAACACGGGGTTGGGGCGCATGAATTCGTCGGCCCATTTCAGCACATCGGATGAAAAAGTGGCGGTGAAAAAAAGAGTCTGGCGCAACTCAGTCTAAAGGATGTGAAAACAGGATAAAATCTTGGTAAAAAGGACAAGATTTTTTTTATTGAAATACCGTAGGCCAATTTGGCATATTGCAAAGTGCACGCAAAAGCAAAACGAATTTGTCGTCCAGCAGTTCGTCAGCCTCGTCAAGAACGAGCACCTTCAGGAGATCGCACATAAGCTAAAAGAAAGGAGTAAGCAAATTTCGAGGAAATAAGCAATTTCCCGACATAATTGGTCTGGAAAAAATCGCAAATACGGCCCGGCGTGCCGATGAGAATATCGCAGCCATCGATGGAAATGACACGAATACTTTCGTGTCTCATGGTGCCACCATAAGTCAATGAAACGGACACATCGCAGCCTAAATACAAAAAATCGGTCAAACGCATCAAAGCGGATGACAGTGCCCACCATCGCACAATTTCCTCGCTTGTTCGTACACTTGGATGACCAGCTCACGGGCCGACGACAAAATGAGGGCGTACGGACAGCCCCGTTTCGACTTGAAAGCGCATTCCTTCTTCAGCTTCATAATTCTGTCGATGATTGGCAGCAAAAATGCCGCACTTTTCCCGCTGCTCGTCTCCGCGTGTGCCTTCACGTCGTAGCCTAAACAAAGTTCTTCAAAACAACGTAAAAACGCCGGCTAAATGTGTCGCACCGTCTCTTATCAGCGGAAAAGTGTACGATTGGATCTTCCGGGGCAACACGTACTTACACCGATTGATGTTGTCGACTAGCTTTGGCTCCAGATTGAAGTCCTTCCAAGTCCTTAAAACAGACGAAATTCAACTTCCATTAATCGGATGAATCGCTTACTCATACGATGTGAATTTTTCATTGTGTCCAAAAACAGCCAAGTCTTCGTCTTCGTCACGGATGTCCACGTAGCGTTCGCTGACGAGAAAGTCCTCTTCGTAAAGGCACTCGATGGACCTTTTTTTGTAAGTGTGTCTTGGTCGGCTCAGCCCTTGCTCTAAATTTGGTTTTTTAGTTCGTCATAAATGCTTTAGCTCCATTCGTTACCATCCCGTGGAAAGCGTTCGTCTCCACCATTTGCGAATGGTCCTCGCTGACTATGATTCGGCGGTCTTTCGCCAAATTCGGGTCGTCCTCTTACGCCTCTGCCGCGCCCGAAACGTTCTCCGCCGTCTCCTTCGCTTCCGCGACCACCGCCCCTACGGTCTCCGTAACTCTCTCTTCCGCGTCCGTTGTTTTCGGCATTTGGCCGGGCATTGCCCAAACCACCATTTTGACCTAAAAATTTGGGAATAAAATAAATAATGCAAAAGAACGGGGGGGGGGGGGGAACATGCCGAGTGCATGCCACGACCACGGCCCCGCCCACCACCACGCAAAATAGTGCCAATGCTCGGCGGATCATTCGAAGAATTGAGTTCTATTAGAATAAAAATGACCACAATTACTCTCAAATTTACGGGAATGACAGACCAACTGCATTGGCCCCTCTTCCAAAACCACGACTCGTCGTTCCTCCGCCTCCTCTCGCCCTGCTACCATTGAAAACGGTCGTCGAGTCGAAGGTGACCGATTTGGGTGGCGAAATCTCCGCATTCACTGGTGGACGACTGATGTTGTTGTTTTGTGCTGGTGCTAACCACCAAATTATGAGTGTTTAGCACTGAAAACGAACCTCCTCTTCCCAATCCGCCGCGCACTCCTCGCGTCCCACGCCCAGTGACGGAAGCGACACGCGGCACAGAAGCGCCTCCAAATGGCACAGGCTGATCGGCGATGGGAAGCTGATGTTCGCCTTCATTGGTGGCAGTTCCATTTGCTTTCTGCACATCCGATGCTGCGTCAATGCCATTGCAATTACGCAAAATTCCCCTCGTCTGAACGTTGACAATGGGCGGCTGCTGCGATGGCTGAGAGTCGGAAAAATCGATGATAGTTCCTTCTAAAGAAAACAGAATTAAAACATGAAATAAACGGTTTATACCGTTTAGATTAGCCTCTGAAATTACTCCAAGTCCATCATTCTGAAGATGAGTCGTCCCATTCTCAGTTTGGCTTGGGGCAATTCCTCTGCCTCGTCCTACAAAACTTATTGTTAATAACTTAATGTGGAAAATTGTATACACCAAAACCTCGAGACCCAGATGACATCACTACGAATTTTCTTGACGATTTTTCTTGCAAGAGTTTTACGAAAAAATTGGCTAAAAAATTCCAAAATTTTTGGTATTTTTTCACTTTACGCCACATAAAATAATTTTTAATTTTTTTTTCTGGAGTTTTCGGGGTCGCTGATCATGAATATGACGTTTATTTCGAACAATTCCGAAATCCGGACCCAAACTCGAACAAAAAATCAAAAATTTAATTATCCAATTTCTCTTTTTCGTCTAAAAACGACTTAAACACATGGAAACAAACTGAAAGCTATCCACTCATGCAATAAAAGATCATTAAACCATTTTTAAACGAAATTCGAAAAATTAAACTTTGGATTTTTTGTTCGAATTCGGGTCCTGGTTCCGAAATTGTTCGAAATGAATGCCACATTCGTGATCAGCGACCCCGAAAATCCCAGAAAAATAAAAATATTTTTTTTATGTGGCGTAAAGTGAAAAAGTACCAAATTTTTTTGTTGCGGGGGGGTGGTTGGTATGAACGAATAAAGGATGAATCAGACTATTCTTTTTAAACGGTCGGTGAATTCGTACAGACAATCATACGAAGACTTCTCTACAATGGCACTCTTATTTTTTGATACATACCTGTCTGTTACGGCACCTATGGAATCATTAACTTATTAAACAAATTGAAAAAGTTGCAATAAAATCTAAATGTGTTGGACCAGCTGACACCCCCCCCCCCCCCTCAATCATAGGGATCCTGCTGACCGACCCCTTTTCTTTATTTCAGGAAAGATCCCTTTCAGATCTCACAATCAGAGTACCTAACTTAAAGTTTATTAAACAAAGGGAGTCAAGATTTTCACATAAAATTTTCTTCGACATAACATACCTACCTATGTATCAGGGGTGGGACAACTCTCGCCTCTCGCCAACTCTCGCCATTTTTGGTACTCTCGCCTCTCGTCTCTCGTTTTTTGGGACGAGAGGCGAGAGTTGAAAATACACCCCTAAAGATTGAACTTTTGAGCAGCCAGAAAAATTTTCAAATTTACGCGAAAAAAAAATCTTAAATCTCTTTCTTTCCTTCCTTAATGTTTTCTCTATTTTTGGATAGCTCCAATTCAAATATGGTCTGCTGGCTAAACCTTCTGCCTTTCATTATTTTTCTCTTGGGTTCAATTCCCCAACGGTAGAGAATTTTTTTAATAATTTCTTTAAATTATTTTCAATTGAAATTTTAATTAATAAAAAATATTTTAATTAGCAACTGCTATTTTATTTTAATCTCTTTTTTATCGTTTGGAAGTTCTTCACAGCAGTGCCATCGCAATCAGTGGTTAATATCCCTTCACAATAGCGACCAAACCATCCTGGAAAATCAATGTTTTCGCTTCATGAAATCGCTTTTTCTTACAATTATAAATTGGGTTAAATAAATATCATTTTTTTTGGAAAAACAGCGCCACAAAAAAAGCGACTTAAAAACAAAAAATTTAAAAAACAAGTTTTGGTCATTTTTTGAATAAAATCTGTTAACAAATCCGAAGACAATTTTCAAAATTTTTTCGGCGGCGCCTACCGGCACCGCCCGACCCCAACTGTCCCCGAAGTTTTAAAAAACGCACCGCAAAAAAAAGGTGGAAAAAATGGACAAATAATAAAGTTTGTTTCTAAAATAAATATATTTCATGAAAATATTTTTTAATTTTCATGAAAAAATTTTAAAGATTTTTGTTTGGATTTTTCATGACTTGGACTCGGTTTAAAAACTAGGACTCTGACCCGGCTTTCTGTACCCGGCAATACCCTGACCCGGTATTTGCCCAAATACCCAGGCCCGTACCCCTAATTTAATATACGATTTTGAAGTTTTTTAAATTAAAAATAAGGCTACAGAAAAAATTGAAAAACTCTCGCCTCTCGTCCTCTCGCCTCTCGCCAACTCTCGTGTTTTTGGGGACTCTCGCCTCTCGCCAAACTCTCGCTCTCGTCTTTTTGGGGACTCTCGCCTCTCGCCAAACTCTCGCTCTCGTCTTTTCTGAGACAAGTCACACCCCTGCTATGTATGGATTTATCAGTTTTTACTTCAACTGAATTCAATAGAAATATGTATATCTGTCATTTTAATATGTCCCAAAAAGGGGAGGGGTTGTTGTTATGAACGAATGAAGGATGATTCTTAGATTCGTTGAATTCATACAAAGAAATCCAAATTTTGTGTGTTTTTATATTTCATGTCAAGTTAAAAGAATTCCAAAGATGGATCCACCTCCCTCACACCCAAAAAATCAGCAAACCCAGTCCGCCAACGCTTTCTCCGCAAATGCTGCACCGGCTCCACTGCTGACGTATGGGAGAGGCATTTTTGGGTTTATTTTTGTGCGTAAAATTGGATTTGCATCCAATTTCAGCACTTCGTCCGCCTCCGGTGTCCAACCGCTGCTTTTGCCGTCCTCTTCAACCGGCGCCGGTGTTCCTTATCACCAGTGCGTCCGCCACGGCTTTGACAGTTATCCTTCGTCTGCGAACGAAACGGTGGCAATGTACGGGCAGCCAGGGGCCGGTGCAGCGGTGTATTCGTCGTTTCAGCAACAGGTCGGAGCCCACAAAATTCCGCTATCGAAACTCCGCCGGACGAAACTGAATCAAAGTATTCAAAAATTTTTCAAAAAAATTCGTTGGTGGAAAACTGAATTTTTTTTCAAAAGTTTTCTAAGGTTTTTTCTTGGAAATAAGTGAAAATTTTTTGTCTCGGTGGAGTTTCGTCGGCGGAGTACGTTTTGGGGGTACCGGCAACAGGTGTATGGAGAATGGTAGAACGATGTTGACCCCTTACCGAAAAATTTATCTGTTTTTTTGTCCACAATGTGTTAGGCATATTAGTAGTATTAGTATAAAAATCTGGGCCCCCCCCTGGGCAGAGAGATGCGCATTCACTATAGGAGAGAGGAGAGAATTAGAGAAAAAGAGTAATTGTTAAAACTCGAAAAAACGATTAAATTGTAAAGGGACAGCGGCAACTCTAAAGCCCCAGCCTAATGGTATTCTTGGGTGGGTACGCTTAGCACCACTGCGCGAGTGTTCAGCCGTTTATTTTTGTGTCCCCCCCAACTAATCGATATCAACGGAAATTATCGATTTGTGAACGCAACAATTTTTAAAACACGAAATTATGAATTGAAAAAACTTAAGAAAAACGATCGGAATAAACCCCTTGGTTCTCTTTTGATCTTCGAAAGTTTTATTAGTGCGGGAAATAAAGGACTATGAAAGTGTGCGAAAATTTTTTGGTTTTAATATTTTATCCTTTGTTCACGATTTTATATTACGAAAATTTCGAGATGATTTTTATTTTGGGAAAACTCTTATTTATTTTCGGTAATGAAAAGTGTCCTTTAAAATCGAAGAGAGTGCGCGAATAAATGCAAAACGAATAGTTGAAAAATATTTTTTGGAAATAAATTTTTATAAAGAAAATGCTTTAACATGATAGATGTGCTAACTATATTATACACTAATTAAAAGTCGAAGCGAAGGATTATTTTAAAATTAGTTGATATGAACAAAAATTTAGGTTGCATATTAAATCAAAAATGATCATCGCATAGGATATTGTCAGTGGGATTTGGATGAAAAATTGGTGAAACTATTAAAATTTCGTGCATTATTTTGTCCAACAAAATAAATAATGGAAAATTTTTTGTTTTGCTGAAATTGAAAAATAAAGAATTATAATTGCTAAAATTCTGGATAAATAAAATTGTTGTTTTCTTGAAAAAATGTCAAAAATGGAGAAAGAGTGATGAAAAATTAGTGTGATTAAAAATAATCGGTGACTGGATAGTAACATTTTGGCGGGAAAATTTCGTTAAATAAATAGTTTAAAAACATGGGTAAATTATAACATTAGCTAATAAATAATAGACAAAATTTAATAACAGCTTTTAAATTCTGACCTGTTTGTGAATGAAATGGAAATGAATGAGTTTATCTCCGAATAAATCGGGCTAATGAAAAGTTTTTTTTTTGCGGTAAAAGTATATATTATATAGCAATTACAGTCATGGTCATATGTTTAACACACCCCAAAATTTTTTATAAATTTAACCGTAATTTTTTTACTAAGATCAAATGTCATATGCGTTATACAATTCGATAGCTTATTCAATGGGCTTTCGATTGGTACCAAAAATATGTCAATTAATCCTCTTTGGCCGATATGCGAGCAGACAAAGTGCAACCACCCCTAATTTTGGGTGGTCATATGTTTAACACAGATCACTTTATCAATGAATACGTCAATATTTTGTAGGTAAAAAATTCTGAAAAAATTCCTACCATGCTAACTTTTGATGCTGATCAAAAAAGTCTTTTACAACAACTTGATCAGATCACTCCTTCATATTGATTGGGACACCCTAAAATACACTGAAAATCGGGAAAATTTTCGAAAAAAATTCCTAGGGGGTTAGGAAAATTTTTTTTGGAAAATTTGAGTAAGACCATTGGAAAGGGGACAAAATTTGTTACAATATGCAAAAGACTTCAAGTCTCTATGACTTACATCCACTGAGATATGGGTACTTCAATTTCAGTGTGATCGTTTTACTGTAAAAAGCACTATTTTCTTAAGAAATACAGTACTTTTTTTAGACACTGAAAAATGCCCAGTGAAAAAATAATTTTCTTTTGCACTCAAAATTCAATTTGGCGCGTTAAATGACCTAATTATTTCGCCAAATCCTGTCCGTGCTGACTCAGCTGTCAATCGAAAATGATTGATGGCTAAAAATGTGCATTTTTGGAACCGAGGCACGTGACTGGTCATATGACCGAATATTTCGCAATGCGGTGCACCACGCGGAAAATAAGTCAGCTGTCATTGAAAAATGCTATTTTGCTGACGAAAAATGCGGCCAACAGCTGGACCCCGTCCATCCCGTGCCAGTCGTTCAGTCGGCACATGAGCCCTCCGGGCCGCTATAAAAGCCGCAATTGCGCAAAATTTTTTCACTTTAATCGAGAAAAAAAACTGTCGTGAAAAAATATTTAGCAAATTGAAATTAAATTATAATTTTTAAGAAAATATTAATTTAATAGACCAAAAAAAAAGTCCAATAAAAACAAAAAATGTCCCAGGTCCAAAAAAAATTTCTGACTGTTCCCTCTGAAAAAAGAAAAAAAAGAAACGTAAAAAATTATTTCAAAAAAAATATTAACGAAATAAAATTAAATGAAAATAATTATGTCGAAATTTCTTCGACCGAAAAAAATATGCCCGATTATGGGATTTCTGAAAATACAATAAGATTCATATTTAAAAATCCAAAAAAAGAAAATAGAAAAGAGACTTCCGAAAATTTCAAAAAAATAATTGATAATTTGATTAAAAAATCGATGCTTAAAAAAAGAAAAGGATGGGGAATTCAGCGTCTTTCGATTGATTTGTACTGCGAAATTCTTAATGACCCGATAATTTTGCCGGCCCGGGACCCTAAAATGAACACTGCGGACACTGTTCTTCATGAGTTTTTTAGGATTAATCAATCATATAATGAATTTGATTTATTGCATGAGCCGATCTCATGCATTATAACGACATATAGTACGCCAACAGGAACAGGTAAAATAATATAATTAACAATAAATATCGGCGCTAATGGAAAAGTATTTGCGCTTGAAAATGAAAAAAAAGGGGACATTTAAAACAACGGTTTCATTTTAAAGAATTAGGAAGAATTCGCGTCAAAAATACGGACAGTTTTTGTAAGTGAAATCAAAATAAATATATGAATATTGATTTTTAGGTTTATTTTATGCATTAATTTTAAGTAAATTTTATCAACTAATTAATAAAAATGATGAGGAGAGAATTTCAAGAGATCAGTTTAAAAAAATATTAGCGAATGAACAGAGGCAATGGGAGGCAACAAAAAAATTAATTATGGACGCAAAAATTAATATGGATGAGAAAAATTATGGACTTAAACATTTACAAATTATTCAGGATTTTTGGGTAAATAAAACTTAAAATTTTCAGGAAAATAATTTTACTAATAAAATTTAGGACTCTAAATATACGGGGAAATTTCGAATTGTTGCTTTTTCAAGGGATGTTGGACTTCGTCCGATTTTTAAGGGGAATGGTCCCCGTAAATATAACATTGGCATTTTTCATGAAAATAATCATTGGGATGGTCAGTTTGTTATTTTTCTGGTAAAAACAAATTTTTTTAGGAATTAAAAGTATTGGACAGTTTTTCCCTATTAAACATAAATTTTGTGTTAGCTGTGAAACCACTTATCAGACAGAAGAAAAGCATAGTTTGGAATGCGAAGAAAGGTGTAAAAAATGCTGTAGAATAGGTAATGGTGATGAAAAAATTAAATTTAAGTAAAATTTAGGCTTTGGGTTCCCTTGCCCCCCGGAGAGAACCACTTTAAAATGCGAAAATTGTAACAGAACTTTTTTTAATGCGAAATGTTTTGAGCATCATAAAATAAAAATATGCAGAATTTATAAAAAATGTAAAAAATGTCAAACAGAATACACAACAGATACAAAAAATCAACATGAATGCGGTAAATTTAAACATAAAAAGAGTAGTGTTTAATATTTAAAACTATTTAGACCAAAAACATTGCAAAAAATGTCACTTATTTCATGACCCAAAAAAATTGTGTTTTATAAAATTGAAAATCAAAAAAATGACCGCCTATAGGATAGTGGCTTACGACTTGGAATGCACGGTAATTTGTTTTTAGGTCTAAAAATAATATATTTGGTTTAGACGAATACGATTTTGGATGAAAAATCATTAAGAAAAGAGACTATTCATAAACCAAATTTTATTAGTGCCCGATTTACTTGTTCAATATGTTTGGGAGAAATTAAGGATTGTGAAATTTGTGGGACGGGACCACGGCATTTAAAATGGTGTAGTAGGGATGGAGTGGATCCTTTAAACTGTTTTGTAAAATGGATTACAACTTTGGAAAAACACGAAACATATGCATATGCACACTTTAGCGGTAAGATTTGAAAAAACAATGAAAAAAATCTAAGAATTTTTTAGGGCGGTACGACTCGCACTTTGTTTTGAGGGAACTTGCAAATTTGGGATATAAACAACCAGAATTGACATTAGCAGATTTAAAAATTTATGAATTAAAATTTAGAAAGGGAGAGAAATTTCCGAAAATTCATTTTCGGGACAGTTGGCTACTTATGCAAAACAAACTGGCACATTTACCAAAAACATTTGGGTTGGACTGCGATTCTAAATTATATTTTCCCCATCAATTTAACAAAGAAGAAAATTACGGTAAAATAAGATACAAAAAACAAAAAAATGTTATTTTTTAGGCAAAATTTTGACTACACTCCCGCCTTTTGAGGACTATTTCCCCGATGAAATGAGTGAAGAAGAGTATGAAAAATTTAAAAAATGGTATTATTCGAATTATAACAATGGATTCTTATTAGGTAATTAATAAAAATTAATGTGTTTAAAATAAAATTTAGAAGAAAAACTGGATGAATATTGCTCAAATGACACAGAAATTTTAATGAAAGCCCTCTTAAAATTGAGAAAGATTTTTATTGATATAACTAAAGATAGCGAAACACCAAACGGGATCGATGTAATGAGATTATCGACAACGATTGCATCTTCATGCATGAAGTAGGGACCAAAATAAATGAAAATAAATAAATAATTTTTTAGCATTTTTCGTGCCAAATTTTTAAAAAATAGTGAAACATTACCGATTATTCCCGAAAGTGGATTTGAGCCCAAAGATAGCCAGAGTAACATAGCGATAAAATATTTTGAATGGATTATGTATAGAGACAGGGTTAAAGCGAGACACGCAGGAAATGGCGGAGAAATAATGCTTTTGGGAGATAAAAAATTAAAAATCGATTGCATAATTGGGGCGCAAAAAAGGATAATCGAATTTCAGGTGGGAAAGAAAAAAAGAAATAATAAATATTTTTAAATTTTATAGGGGTGTGCGTTTCATGGTTGTAAAAAATGTTATATGGGATATATGATACAGGCAAATGGATTTACTGCAGAGCAAAATTACGATAGGACTCAACAAAAAATGGAAAAATTAAGAATTGCGGGCAAAAGGATGGGGTATACTGTAGAAGAAGTTTGGGTAAGTGCAAAATCGTTATTTCAAAACATATTGTATTTTAGGAATGCGATGTAAGAAAAAATCTAAATAAAAAAAGCAAAATTTATGATGTGGAAATGGCAAAATATTTTAATAATTTACCGGAAATTGGACCAATTAACCCGAGGAAAGGTTTTGCGGGAGGCCGTACTGGTAGGCTTAATCTTTTTTCTGGACTAATGAGTAATTTAAGGCCCCTTATGTCTATTTGCTGAGGCTTCTGAAAATTTGGAAATTTCGATTTATGATATTGTTAGTCTTTACCCTTGGGTGAATTATTCCACCCCCTATCCCGTTGGCATCCCAAAAATAGTCATTCCTAAACAATATATAGTAAAATGGTAATTTCAGTAAAAAATACAAAATTCAATGCATTTTTAGGTCTTCACCTGATGACATTCCTTATGATGGGCTTTTAAAAGTACGAGTGATCCCTCCAAAAAATCAATTCCTTCCCGTTTTACCGTTTCATACTGTAGGTTAAGATTCCTTTTTAAATTTTATTATCGTTTAGGATAATTTATTACTGTTTACAAATTGCGCTTCGTGTGCAAAAAAGGCCAAATCCGACTTTATTTACGCAAAAATACCAAAAAGTGTAGACATAGTGCTGAACAAAGAGCACTTACTGGAGAATTTTGTACATTAGAATTGAAAAAAGGTGACAAAAAATATTAAAAATAAAAGTAAAAATAGTTTCAGCGTTGGAATTGGGGGCTATTATTGATAGATTTTACCGTGGTTACCATTACGAAAATTTTGATGGAAATTTGTTTAAAGAATATGTGAGAAAATTTTTAAAATTAAAGGTTGAGGCTTCCGGGTGGCCTCAAGATGTAAAAACAGAAGAAGAAAAAGTAGAATTTGCGAAAAATTACCGAGAAATATATCAAATTGAATTAGACATAAAAAATATGAATTTTAATCCTGGGCTACGGCACATTGCCAAACTGGCATTAAATTCTTTATGGTAAGAAAAATAAAAATAAAAATAAGAAAAATATTTTTTAGGGGAAAATTTAGCATGAGAAATAAATTAAGCACAACAAAAATGATAAGCAAACCGTCGGAATTTTTTGAATTAATTAACGATTATACAATTGAAATGGCCAAACCGATAAGATTTAATGACAACACTTTACGAGTAATATATTGCAAAAAGGACGAGTACATTAAGGAGCATAAATGCTCCAATATCATGATTTCGATATGGTAGGATAATAAAAAAATGGGAAATAAATTGTTTTTTAGGACCACCGCCCAGGCGCGGCTTAAACTTTATTCATATATGGAACAAATAAATAATTCAGAAAATTGCAAATTAATTTACACAGACACAGGTAATAAAAAATAATAACTTTTTTATTTCAATTTTTAGACAGTGTGTTTTTTATTCATCAAAAAGAAATGTGTCCGATTAAGGAAGGGAGTTTTTTAGGGTAATCATGAGCAAAAAAAATTTTTTAAATATAATTTTAGTGAAATGTCAAAAGAATATGCGGATTCAAAAATTTTAGAAGTTGTTTGTGCAGGTAAGGAATAAAAAATAAATAAAAATAAATAGGAGTTTTAGGACCTAAACAATATGCTTTGAAATTACAAAAAGAAAATGGAGAGATTTGGTATAAAACAAAAATTAGAGGAATGACGCAAAATAAGAACAACAAAATTGATTACAAAGAGTTCAAGGACATGGTTTTGAATTATAAGGAAGAAAAGAAAATTCGGTTTACACACTCAAACAAATTCGGGTAGGTTTTTATAATTTTTAGAAAAAATAATTAATTTTGTTTAGACCGACGAGGGAAAGTTACATGATTAGCCTTTTCAAGATTAATGTGGCACTTGAACATTTTCAACAGGTACAGGTTGTGCGGGACAACCCATCTGTTGTCTAATTCATGTCTTCTTCCATTTGCAA
This sequence comes from Heterodera glycines, assembly GCA_004148225.2. Taxonomy (NCBI): domain Eukaryota; kingdom Metazoa; phylum Nematoda; class Chromadorea; order Rhabditida; family Heteroderidae; genus Heterodera; species Heterodera glycines. The sequence continues at coordinate 10,021,098 of CP049706.1, forward strand.
ATACTTGAACTGTTCTTCCATCATTTGGTCTTGCATACAAAGCCAATCCATTTTCAAGAACAACTGTACTTTGTCTTTTATTTATTTTTGGTTTTTTTGCCTATAATATTTATTTTAAAATAAAAATGTATAAAAGAAAATTAAATGAATAATAAAAAAAGAAAACATGGATAAACAAAAGAAGTCAAGGGGAAGACCACCTAAAAACACGGAGAAAAGAGAAATTCCTCAAAAAGAAAACTTGGAGAAAAAAAAAATTCCTCATAAAGAAAAAATTAAAATTCTAAGGCCCAAGATAAAACTTAAAGGAAGAAAAATAGAATTGGACACTGAAAACAGTACAAATTCCGTTCCAACTAAAATAAAACTTCCTCCTATTTATGTAAGACTATAAAAATATTATATTTTAAACCATAATAATTAAAAAACTTTTTTCAAATAATGATAGATATTCTGTATTGAAAAATATGTAATAAGTGGTGATTACTGATTAAAAATGAGAAATCATATGCTCAAGCAGTGAAAAGGTTAGGTGAAAATGGTGAAAAATCATTGCTAAGAGTGCTCTAAAATGAGTAGATGTCTACGGATGCTTGGAAGTGGTGTTTATGAAATGATCAAGTAAGTGAATGCGTGATCGTGTGACTAGGGACGAGTGAGTGATTAGGAACGAGTGTGTGATCAAAGAGAGACAGAGAGAGATCGGTGTGAGTGAGTGATAACAGAGAGAGTGAATGATCATAAAATGATCAGAGTAAGAGTTAGAGATCAGATAGTGATTGGGAACTAATAAATGATCAAAGAGAAAAAATAAGTGATCACAAGTTAGTGTGAAAGGGTATGTGAGTAAGTGATTGCGTGATCAGAAAATTAATCAGTGTGTGAGTGTTCACATGTGAGAGAGAGTGATCGGGATGAGTGTGATCATAAAGACTGAATGATTAGAAGATGATCAGAGTGAGTGAATGTAGATTAGAGTATTCAATTCCTTTCCACGTTCTCTCACCACAATCTTGGCATTAGGTACTTCACCGTCAGCCCCAGAGTGATTGATCACAAAGATAAGAGTGATAGCATATGTGATTAAGTGAGTGCTGATCAGAAAATTAATCAGTGTGTGTGTATGTTAACATGTGAGAGAGAGTGATCGGGGTGAGTGTGATCATAAAGACTGAATGATTAGAAAATGATCAGAGTGAGTGAATGTAGATTAGAGTATGATTAGGAGTGAGAATAAGTCATTATAAAGTGAAAGAATGATTACAAGTGAGAGTATGGTCAAAGAGAGATAGAAGAGTTATCAGAGTATGAGTGAGAGTGTGATTGAAGTAGTGAGGGATTACAAATAAATGATTGCAGAGAGAGAGAGAGAGAGTAATCGAGAAGTGTGTGATATTGAGTGATCAGAAGTTGCCAGAGTGGGAGTGAGTGATCAGAAGATGATAAGTAGGATTGAGTGATCATAATATATCAGACAAGGACAAAGTGACCAAAAGTGATCGGGATCAAAAAATTATCAAAATGATCAGATAAACATGTGCGAATGCGTGTGAATCATCGGAAAGAGAAAATATACTCAGAAAGGGATCAGAGTGAGAATGAGTGATCAGAAGGTGATCAGAGTGCGAATGAATGATCAAAGTAACTAGCGGCCCCTATATCTTAATAATTTGTAGGTGATGTGATGGGGCTTGTGAGTGAGCATGTGTTTGTGTATGAGTGATCGTGTTAAGGTGCTTATGCGTGCACGTGCATGTGTGTATGCGCATTTGCATTTAGATGTGCATGTGTGTGCGTGTATGTGCGTAGGTGCATGCGTGCGTGCGTGCGTGGGTATGTGTGTGCGTGCGTGTGTGTGTGCATGCGTGAGTGTGTGGTGTTGTTAAAATTTTGGTGCAAAGTGCATGTGATGTGCCTGAAAGTGTAGGTGCAGGTGGTTGTTAAGTGCAAATGTGTGCGTGTTTTCGGTGCAGGGCAGACACAAGATTAGGTGAAAATGTGTGTTATGTGCACGCGTTTTGGGTCTAGGCAGGTATGTGTGGGTGTGTCAGGTACAGGTGCAAGTGTGTTTCTTTGCAACTGCAGGTGCAAATACAAGTTAAATGCAAATGCATGTGGTTGCGTGTGTGCTATGGCGTAGGTAGGTGTGTGTGGGTGTGTCAGGTGCAGTTGCAAGTGTGTTTGTTTGCAGGTTCATGCGTTCAGTCATTTCCAACTCTAATACTAAGATTTTTCAGAAAAACATGGTCCAAATTCATTGCTCGGATAATATGGCGTTTTTAAAATCTGTATTAAAAAACAAAGTTAATTAACAACACAATATTAAAACATATAGGTAAATTTGCAAATTGAACAAATGAGAAAAAAAATAAAGATAAAAATTTATTAAATGTACGTACATGCGTGCGTTCTCATGTGGTGTTGTGCAAAGTTAATGTAAAGACAAGTGCGATGTGTGTGCCTGGAAGTATAAGTGTAGGTGCATGTCAGGTGCAAATGTGTGTATGTCAGATACAGGTGTAAGTGTGTTTGTTTGCAGGTGCAGGTACAATTGTTGTTTTGGTATGTAATTGTAGGTATTCATGTCCAAAAGATAGGTACCAAAAAGCAAAATACACATAAAAATAAGTAGTTTCATATAATTTTTTCCAAAAAATGAAAATATGGTAAAAAGTAGAAATGAATATATAAAACAAAAATGATCAAAAATGCAAAAATAAAATGAATAAAAATAAAATTTTAACAAAAATTTATTATAATTTAAAATCTCCGGCAAGTTTTGCGGGGATTCAAAAAATTTTAAATGAGGCCAAAAAGATTGACCCGGAAATCACGAGTGAAGATGTGAATAAATTCCTAGAAAAACAGAGAACATACACGATTCACAAGCCCATAAGGAAAAAATTCTCGAGACTGAAGACAATACCGAGTGGCTTCCACACCGATTGGCAGTGTGATTTATGCATATTTGACCAGTTGAAAAAGCATAACGACGGTTACAAATATCTGTTGGTATGCATCGACGTGCTGAGTCGAATGATCTTCAGTGCACCGGCCAAGTCAAAGAAGAGTGAGGACATGATTGAGGCTTTTGATCGGGTGTTCGAAAAGTCTAAAATTATCCCTATGAAAATATATAGCGACAGCGGACTCGAGTTTCAGGCTGGAAAAATGAAAAAATATTTTGAGGAAAAATTTATTATCAAAAATGTGATGTATAGCCCCGATCTTCACGCCGGAGTCGTTGAAAGGGCAAATCGGACAATAAAGGAGCGTTTGTACAGATATTTTACAAAGAAAGACACTCTACGATGGGTCGACGTAATAGACAAAATAACAACAAACATTAACAACAGTGTGAATAGGACATTGGGGGCCAAGCCAGTATCTGTTACTTTTGAAAATGCAGGAATTATTTGGGAAAGATTATTTGGAAATATAGAAACTCAAAAAAATAATAAATTCAAAATTGGTGATTTGGTCCGAATTACAAAAGAAAAGGGTATATTTGCAAAGGGTTATCTTCCGAATTTTACGGAAGAAATTTTTAAAATTTATAAAATAATTAAATCAGACCCAATCGCTTATAGAATTGAAGATTTAAATGGAGATAACCTCCATTCATCCGTCCGGCATAACCACCGCTGGTGCCTCTAATAACACTCTTTCATCCGAAAACTTTTTCGAGGACGAAGAACGGCCGGAGGAGAACATTTACGAGAGGCATTTTGCCCAGCAGCAAATGACCAAGGAGGAGACGAGGCTGGTCGAGTTGCAAAAGCGCAAAGAGAAAGCGATGGAAAAGGCGGACGCAACGCAACAAATTGCGCAGGTTAGTGACACAAACAAAACACGAACAAACGGGAAAACAAATTTTGATTTAGGACATAAATGACTTGAATCAGATCATGCAGGACTTGGCCCAACTTGTTCATGTAAGTTCTGAAAAAGGGGAGGATGAAATCATTTGATTTTAAGCAGGCCTAGCCAGAAAAAAAATCGGAGGGGGATCCAAAGACTTTGCTCTTCGGGCCAAAAGTTTTTTATTCCGCTTTTATTTAAAAATTTTAGAAGCGAAAAGGCAGTAGTTTATAGCGAGTTTGCGCCAAAAATGACAACTTTTTGTCATTTTGGGTTCAAATTTCAAAAAAGTGTTCGGCGGTGCAGATAAGCGGGCGGGAACGGGATTGGGGAATTGGCCGATAAAGTTAAGGAAACAATGAAGGAATATTTATCCCGCCCCGGACCTTCCCCAAGACCAACATTTAAAGACCAATTTATATCTGATTAATGTATAAAAGAGAATGGAAAGACAATAATAAATTTTTAAAAATGATTCAAAGAACAGAAAAAGGAACAGCAATTTTGTTGGAAGCCTCAAAAAAAGAGGCTGAAAGGGCATGGAAGGAAGTTTTAGTATTGGTAGAAGAAGCTGATGATTATTCCAAATCTGCTCGTGGAGCCCTTAATCGGGCAATTAAATCCCGAGAAAAGGCCCCCTATGCCCCAGGGGTTCGAGAATGGTTCGTAAAAATGTCAGATTGTATCTGGGAAATTTACACCGTTTTGGATAAAATTAATGCAGAGTCTGAAAGGGTTGAGACGATGTGGCGTGAGATTGAACATTCTAAAGATTTCGATCAGACCACAAAACTTGAGGAGAAAGTATTTAAGAGTTTAAACGAAACCAAGAAGTTGCATTTCGAGTCCCGTCGGATTCATACTAAAATATTGGAGCAAGAAAGCAGAGTTCAGTCTATAGTGTTGGGATTTATTGAGCTTCACGAGTAAAATGGAGGCAATTCAGTATAATTGTCACGTAATTAACAAATTTGGGATCAAAAAACATATTACAAAGTTTATTTTTTCCGGTACATCTGATTATGAATTTAAACAATCTCTAGAAAAAATATTAGAAAATGCATATATAAAAGAATCAGGAATTTTTAAAACAATTCTAAAACTACAATATTCTAATTTTCTAGTAGTCTTGCCATTACGATTATCACAGGAAAATACAATTGACGTTCTGTTAGAACAGCCTGTATTTTCACACTTTTTACCGTTGGATGATACCGTAATTTTTGAAATAACAATTGTTAATTTTAATAATGACAACTATAGACCAAGAAATTAATTTTATAAGGACACAAGTCGAAAAGGCTTGGAAAAGGGGTAGAAAATTAGTTAAAGAAGCAGATAACTTGGTAGCCTATGCCTATGAGCTTTCGAAAATTGCTGAATATTATATTACAGAAAATGACCCACGAAATAATCTATTATTCGAAGATTTTTTGAAACAGATGAGAAAGACTTGGATTCTTTTTCAGAAAATCTCACAAGAATATAAAAATACCGCCTTTGCAATGAGCGGAATTGAGAATTGCCTAAATACAAAAAATTTGATTATTTGCCAACGAGCAGAGAATATTTCGAAAGAAAGCCAAGAATTTTTTGATAGCTATCAAAAACAACTCGAAAATATTAAAATTGAATTAGAAAAAGTAATTAAAAAAATACGTGAGCCGAAAAAAATAGAGAAAGAAATATTCTTTACGCCTTACCGTAGAGGGCAGTCCAAAATTAATAAAGTTTATGAAATATTATACACACCTTATCATAGGAAATGAAAATTGAAAATTCGAGTTCTAAAATTTACCAAATGTCAAAATTGAAAATTAAAAGATTATTTATATACCTTTCCATATCTATTTTAAATAGTATGAAATCTTTATTTTTATCCTTTTTAACTTTCTCGTTTTAATAAATTTGGTTCATTTTTAAATTTTTTTTAACTTGCTTTCAACTGATTTAATCGATATAAAAACAGACAGTTTCCTTTTGGTGGGAGGACAAAAGGAAGCGCAAAATTTTAATAGTTTCACCAATTTTTCATCCAAATCCCACTGACAATATCCTATGCGATGATCATTTTTGATTTAATATGCAACCTAAATTTTTGTTCATATCAACTAATTTTAAAATAATCCTTCGCTTCGACTTTTAATTAGTGTATAATATAGTTAGCACATCTATCATGTTAAAGCATTTTCTTTATAAAAATTTATTTCCAAAAAATATTTTTCAACTATTCGTTTTGCATTTATTCGCGCACTCTCTTCGATTTTAAAGGACACTTTTCATTACCGAAAATAAATAAGAGTTTTCCCAAAATAAAAATCATCTCGAAATTTTCGTAATATAAAATCGTGAACAAAGGATAAAATATTAAAACCAAAAAATTTTCGCACACTTTCATAGTCCTTTATTTCCCGCACTAATAAAACTTTCGAAGATCAAAAGAGAACCAAGGGGTTTATTCCGATCGTTTTTCTTAAGTTTTTTCAATTCATAATTTCGTGTTTTAAAAATTGTTGCGTTCACAAATCGATAATTTCCGTTGATATCGATTAGTTGGGGGGGGGGACACAAAAATAAACGGCTGAACACTCGCGCAGTGGTGCTAAGCGTACCCACCCAAGAATACCATTAGGCTGGGGCTTTAGAGTTGCCGCTGTCCCTTTACAATTTAATCGTTTTTTCGAGTTTTAACAATTACTCTTTTTCTCTAATTCTCTCCTCTCTCCTATAGTGAATGCGCATCTCTCTGCCCAGGGGGGGGGGCCCAGATTTTTATACTAATACTACTCATATTGTCTACCACATTTTTTTCCCTAATGTGTCAATTTTCATCGGTTGGTTTTTCAGCACGCCGAAGTTGTCGATCAGCAGTGCTACCAACAACAGGCCGCTGCTTCTGTGGGTTACGGTCCGTCGATGCCAGGCGCCTCCGCGTCGGTCCCTCCCCAACATCAATAGCAGGCATCACAAAAGGGTGCCGTCACTTCGTCGGCGGAAAAACCGCTGCCCCAACAACACTTTGTGCCCCCGCCGCCCTCCTTTTACACGGCCGGCAACCGTTCGTCCAACGCCACCGCTTCACTGTCTGGCGTTGTGCCAGCGCCTCCGATGCTTTCGCCGTCGGTCGGCGGCTCGGCGGTGGTTGGCCCACCGCCGCCCACCGCTTACGCGACACAGCAGCAACAGTCGATCAATGCCGTCACTTCGTCATCGGCAAAACTGCTGCCCCAGCAGCCCCCGCAGCCTTTTTACGCGGCCGGCAACTATTCGTCCAAAGCCGCCGCCGCTTCAATGTTTGGCGTTATGCCACGACCTCCGATGCTTTGCCCGTGGGGCGGCGGCTCAGCGGTGATTGGCCCACCGTTGCCCGCTGCTTACGCGGCACAACAGCAACAGCCGATCGACTCCATTCCGTCATTATCGTCGACATTGGATTATGGCCAACAGCAGCACTCATCATTCCAACACCAGCAGGTAAAAAACTTGTGTTTGAGAGAGGAGGTGGTGGATGGGTAGCCCCAATCAAAGAATATTTTACATGTCGTCCACTTCATCAACGGCAGATTTGCACCAAAAGCTGTTCGTTCCGACTGCCAAAGATCTTTCTGACAGCATGATATACCCATTTGATGTGACGCATTTGTTCTGCAGAGAAAAAACTTCGGAGATTTTGGACCCCCAGGTTAGCAAATACCTAATCATTAAGAGAGGAGGGGGTATATGGGTAGCACCACTCAAGGAATATTAATATTTTAGATGGTGGGTCCCACTTCATCAACGGCAGATTTGAACCCAACGCTGTTCGTTCCGACTGCCAAAGTTTTGGACCTCGAATTGGTTAGCAAATATTCATTAATTTGAATTAGGGAAGTTACTTAGACACACAGGAGGGCATTAGTTTTGCATATTCAAAAATGAAGCCGCTTAATTTTTGTGAGTGAAATTATGGATGACTTATAAAACTGTATCAAAATTAAATGGTTGTGGTACTCATTTGCTGGTGCCGAAGATGACCCATATTGATTTGTTCAACAAAAGTAATGGTCATTTTCGATTTGCATCTCTTTATATCATGGAAATGTTTTCTCTAAATTCTCTTTTTTCCTTCCCAATCTCCGCTCTTTTCGGTTTTAGAATGTATTACCCTAAAATGATTAGGCTTCCGTCTGAACTTATTTCTGAATTGGCGAGTGCTCTTCCCTTTGACCCCCGGTGGGCCGTCATCCGTGTGTCCTCGGCCTTTGATTTTTTCGTTTATACAAAACAGATAATTTATAGGAAGATAAATAGCCAGGAATTTAAATTTGTCTTACATTATTTTAATTGTTCCCACTTTTAGGTGGATGAAGGGCTTAAAAAAGCAAAGCAACAAGTTTCGTCAGTTGCCAATGCTCAGTCAGTCCAGTGACGAACAACGACGAAAACTGCTCACAGGTTGGAACCATCGATGTTATTTTGTATAGCCTAATAGAGGCTTTACCATTTTGTGTTGTTGACTTTATCTGGTAAAAGTCGGCATTTGTTTTAGAAATCGCGGCGTTTTTCAAGGGCAAAGCTTCAGAGGCTAAAATCATTTTAAGCACCGCAGTGTCAACGGATGTGAATTCATTTAAATGTGTGTGCACGCATCTTTACACTCTTTTGGGGAAGGAGGACCAAGCAAAAGAAGAATTCAAAAATTGTAATTTTGGTTATGGAAATTTACATTTAGAATAACAATTTCAGTTCTTCTTGACTTGTGTGGAGCTTTCTCTGTGCCTTCGGTAAATTGAGTCTTTTTGGGCGGCCTAATTTTAATCTGGGCATGGTCATTCCTGTTTGTCTTTTCCATTTCAAATGAAATTTGAAAAAATTTATCATTACATCATCCGTATTCAAGATACTGAGCGCTGGCGGTCATGAGAACATTTCAAAAGCTTTACAAAAAAGTTTCGAGCAAGCGGAAATCTGTTGCTGCTTTTGCAAAAAAAAGTGTTGTTAGCCAACCTATGTTATTGTAGCCTTGCCCAAGAAAAATGTCATCACCAATTTGAGTTAATTGGTTTAAAAGATTAAATATCAAAAAATTAATTAATTTACATATTAATTATTCAATGTTAAGGTGTTGCAACAAAATGGTGCAGAAGACGAAACGCGATCAAAAAAGAAAGAACGAAGGGGGCAAGGACGAGGGCCCGGCAAAAAAAGTGGCGAATTGAGAGAAAGAGGGACTGAGTGTTTTCTGAGAAATGACACGGAAAGAAAAATGTTCGTTGGCGGGGCATATTAAACAGCGGATCTCGGCAGCATTTTACCATCATTTTTTGTTGTTTTTTATTGCTTGAATAAAGGCTTTGGATCTTTTCAAAGCTTACTGTCCGAATCAAGACTCTCTAATCAATTATATTTATTTAAAAATTTTTAATGATTTTCAAATTTTTTATGTAATTTTACATTATTTTGGAATTTTTTTTAGGGACTGTTACACCATTTTTTGCGGCGCGCTTTAACAGAAATGGCACCCCCACAAAGTGTCCAAGCCACGAAATGTCCAAAAGAGTAAAAACCCACGAAATGTCCAAAATTTTACAAAATTTATAAAAACAAAATGAGTCTAATTTAGGATTTTTAGGGTTTTCGGGGTCGCTGAATACGAATATACCCTTTATATTACCCCTTGCCTAACCTTAGGCCCATCTGAATAATAAAAAACTCAAATTCGAGACTTGGACATTTCGTGGGCTGGACATTTTGTGGGTCAGCGGTTTTTGGACTATAACTTTTTTTATTTGTCAACCAAATCCAACATTGTTGGTATCATTCGATAGCCCTTCTGATGCCTGCAGAATTCCAAAAAATTTCGTTCGGTTTAAAAAAAGTTTGAGCCAAAAAAGTTGGAAAATTTGTTTTTGAATTTTTCTGGCCATAACTTTTTTGAACCTTAACGATATTTTTCGCAATTTTGCAGGCTAATAGAGGACACATAGAGCTATCGAATGATACCAAAAGTGTTGGATTTGGTTGACAAAGAAAAAAGTTATAGCCAAAAACTTGGGCTCGTACGAAAACGGCCCGTACGAAAACGACCCTGACCGCTAATTTGGATGTCGCGACCCAATTTTGTCCTGATTTCTTAATACTCACAATTTTTGAAATTTATGGCAGAATGTCACTATTTTATCAAGAAATATAAGGTTTTTGGCAAAATTTGGTTAGTATTTTTTGGACAAAAATCTGTTAACAAACTTATTAAAATTACAAAATTTTTCCCCGGACGCCCCTGTCCATCCCCAAAAGGAAAAAACGCGCCGCACAAAAATTGTTTAAAAAATGCATTAAAATTTACGATTTGCTAATTTCCTCGCCAAAATTATAAAGATGATAATCGAAGGCGAAAACAATATTTAATCCATTTTTGATATAAATTTATAAATACTTAACTGGTTTAAAGCAATTTCGCAAATTATTATTTTCGGTCCCAAAAATCTGATTTTTTAAGCCTGATGTTCTGATTTTGAAAAATTTTCGATCGAAGCCCTGATTTAAACTATTTTATACGAAAAAAGCAAAATTCTAAATCTAAACTTTCTACTTTTTGTTCAAAGTGGTTCTGGGTTTAGGAATTAATCGAAATAGACGCAAGATTCGGACGAAACCCAACTCGTACTGTTTTTCGACAAAAAATCGTCATAACTTTTGTTAAAGCGATCAAATTAAACATTCTTGGTATCATTCGATAGTTCTTAACGTTCTCTATCTACCTGCAAAATGCAAGAAAATTTTATTGTTTTTCAAAAAAGTTATGACCAAAAATCGTAAAAAAATTTTTAGTCCCATAACTTTTTTCAAACTCGATCAAATTTTTTGAAACTTGGTGTATAGATAGAGAATTTTAAGGGCTACATATAAAATGATAAGAATGTTAATTTGGTCGACTAACAAAAGTTCGAGACGCGTAAATGATTATGGGACGTATAAAACCGACCAGAACCAAATAAGATTCAAGTAAAATTGACAACCAATTTCTGGCCTTCAACCCTCTGTTACATTCTCTCTCAGCTGACTTCGTACACTTATCTAATATAGGTACAAATCTTCCTTCAACTTTTTTAAATTTTTTGATATTTGACTTCAAAATGAACGACGATGACAACGTCGTAAGTTCAGAGTGGCATGATTGGCAACATTCAAATTTTTCACAAAAGACGAGGACAAACTCGCCGCAAGAGGACAGGATGGGCCAGTGGCATCTGGAAAAGGAATTGACTAAGGGTGGTGGGTCTCTAGATCGCTCCTTCACGTGGTGTGGGCTGTGAATAGCCGTCTGGCCTAGCAGACGGGATGAAAGGTCAGGATGAACATGACTAACGTGGGTAGTAAGTTAGCCAAGGGTTGGTTACCCAACTCTCTTATCTTAAGGGAATGGGAGGGGCTCACCCTATCCATCTACCGAAATTAGCTTTCTTGTCAATGCAATTATTGTTTTTAAATGCCGCGTGCATTTTCTGTCTACAAATCCTCAGTCAAAGGTGCAAAACATCACCAAATTTATCAATCGAGTGAGGCACATTAATCATCCCTAAATATTTCTGTTTTTGTCTGAACCGAACGGTGCGAAAGGGAACAAACGATTTGCGGAAGAATGCCATAATGCCAAAGACACAAATCTGACTTTATCTGCTCCGGTCGGCTTTGACCACACTTATCTCACCAAAGGAGTGGATAGACCAACGATGATCATTTTAAATGCGTGGCTCACCGAGTCAAGTTGAACGATAACCACATCGGTCAAAGAAAGATGCCAGACACTCCAGTTGGGTCATGTCGAAGGAAAGTTGTCATTATATGAAAGGCACCCAACTACATCAAAGTGCCGGCCGACCTAATAAACCTAATTAGACACGCCTTAATAGTTAGCTTTCTTGTCAATGCAATTATTGTTTTTAAATGCCGCGTGCCTTTTCTGTCTACAAATCCTCAGTCAAAGGTGCAAAACATCACCAAATTTATCAATCGAGTGAGGCACATTAATCATCCCTAAAAATTAGAGAAACTGATGGAAAAATAATATTACATTTTCTTTAGAAAGTAACTATAATTTTAGGAGAATTAATGCGAGAATGATGCATTAAACCACGAAACACTCACCAGAATTCTGAAGCACAGGATTCTTAGGGTAACTTTTTAAAAAGACGAACTCTTGCCAAAGAATTTTCAATAATTTTTTATTTAGCATCCTTGATTATATTTCTGTTTTTGTCTGAACCGAACGGTGCGAAAGGGAACAAACGATTTGCTGAAGACTGCCATAATGCCAAAGACACAAATCTGACTTTATCTGCTCCGGTCGGCTTTGACCACACTTATCTCACCAAGGAGTGGATAGACCAACGATGATCATTTTAAATGCGTGGCTGACCGAGTCCAGTTTAACGATAACCACATCGGTCAAAGAAAGATGCCAGACACTCCAGTTGGGTCATGTCGAAGGAAAGTTGTCATTATATGAAAGGCACCCAACTACATCAAAGTGCCGGCCGACCTAATAAACCTAATTAGACATGCCTTAAAAGTTAGCTTTCTTGTCAATGCAATTATTGTTTTTAAATGCCGCGTGCCTTTTCTGTCTACAAATCCTCAGTCAAAGGTGCAAAACATCACCAAATTTATCAATCGAGTGAGGCACATTAATCATCCCTAAAAATTAGAGAAACTGATGGAAAAATAATATTACATTTTCTTTAGAAAGTAACTATAATTTTAGGAGAATTAATGCGAGAATGATGCATTAAACCACGAAACACTCACCAGAATTCTGAAGCACAGGATTCTTAGGGTAACTTTTTAAAAAGACGAACTCTTGCCAAAGAATTTTCAATAATTTTTTATTTAGCATCCTTGATTATATTTCTGTTTTTGTCTGAACCGAACGGTGCGAAAGGGAACAAACGATTTGCTGAAGACTGCCATAATGCCAAAGACACAAATCTGACTTTATCTGCTCCGGTCGGCTTTGACCACACTTATCTCACCAAGGAGTGGATAGACCAACGATGATCATTTTAAATGCGTGGCTCACCGAGTCCAGTTGAACGATAACCACATCGGTCAAAGAAAGATGCCAGACACTCCAGTTGGTCATGTCGAAGGAAAGTTGTCATTATATGAAAGGCACCCAACTACATCAAAGTGCCGGCCGACCTAATAAACCTAATTAGACATGCCTTAAAAGTTAGCTTTTCAATGCAATTATTTTTAAATGCCGCTTGCCTTTTCTGTCTACAAATCCTCAGTCAAAGGTGCAAAACATCACCAAATTTATCAATCGAGTGAGGCACATTAATCATCCCTAAAAATTAGAGAAACTGATGGAAAAATAATATTACATTTTCTTTAGAAAGTAACTATAATTTTAGGAGAATTAATGCGAGAATGATGCATTAAACCACGAAACACTCACCAGAATTCTGAAGCACAGGATTCTTAGGGTAACTTTTTAAAAAGACGAACTCTTGCCAAAGAATTTTCAATAATTTTTTATTTAGCATCCTTGATTATATTTCTGTTTTTGTCTGAACCGAACGGTGCGAAAGGGAACAAACGATTTGCTGAAGACTGCCATAATGCCAAAGACACAAATCTGACTTTATCTGCTCCGGTCGGCTTTGACCACACTTATCTCACCAAGGAGTGGATAGACCAACGATGATCATTTTAAATGCGTGGCTGACCGAGTCCAGTTTAACGATAACCACATCGGTCAAAGAAAGATGCCAGACACTCCAGTTGGGTCATGTCGAAGGAAAGTTGTCATTATATGAAAGGCACCCAACTACATCAAAGTGCCGGCCGACCTAATAAACCTAATTAGACATGCCTTAAAAGTTAGCTTTCTTGTCAATGCAATTATTGTTTTTAAATGCCGCGTGTCTTTTCTGTCTACAAATCCTCAGTCAAAGGTGCAAAATATCACCAAATTTATCAATCGAGTGAGGCACATTAATCATCCCTAAAAATTAGAGAAACTGATGGAAAAATAATATTACATTTTCTTTAGAAAGTAACTATAATTTTAGGAGAATTAATGCGAGAATGATGCATTAAACCACGAAACACTCACCAGAATTCTGAAGCACAGGATTCTTAGGGTAACTTTTTAAAAAGACGAACTCTTGCCAAAGAATTTTCAATAATTTTTTATTTAGCATCCTTGATTATATTTCTGTTTTTGTCTGAACCGAACGGTGCGAAAGGGAACAAACGATTTGCTGAAGACTGCCATAATGCCAAAGACACAAATCTGACTTTATCTGCTCCGGTCGGCTTTGACCACACTTATCTCACCAAGGAGTGGATAGACCAACGATGATCATTTTAAATGCGTGGCTGACCGAGTCCAGTTTAACGATAACCACTTCGGTCAAAGAAAGATGCCAGACACTCCAGTTGGTCATGTCGAAGGAAAGTTGTCATTATATGAAAGGCACCCAACTACATCAAAGTGCCGGCCGACCTAATAAACCTAATTAGACATGCCTTAAAAGTTAGCTTTCTTGTCAATGCAATTATTGTTTTTAAATGCCGCGTGCCTTTTCTGTCTACAAATCCTCAGTCAAAGGTGCAAAACATCACCAAATTTATCAATCGAGTGAGGCACATTAATCATCCCTAAAAATTAGAGAAACTGATGGAAAAATAATATTACATTTTCTTTAGAAAGTAACTATAATTTTAGGAGAATTAATGCGAGAATGATGCATTAAACCACGAAACACTCACCAGAATTCTGAAGCACAGGATTCTTAGGGTAACTTTTTAAAAAGACGAACTCTTGCCAAAGAATTTTCAATAATTTTTTATTTAGCATCCTTGATTATATTTCTGTTTTTGTCTGAACCGAACGGTGCGAAAGGGAACAAACGATTTGCTGAAGACTGCCATAATGCCAAAGACACAAATCTGACTTTATCTGCTCCGGTCGGCTTTGACCACACTTATCTCACCAAGGAGTGGATAGACCAACGATGATCATTTTAAATGCGTGGCTGACCGAGTCCAGTTTAACGATAACCACATCGGTCAAAGAAAGATGCCAGACACTCCAGTTGGTCATGTCGAAGGAAAGTTGTCATTATATGAAAGGCACCCAACTACATCAAAGTGCCGGCCGACCTAATAAACCTAATTAGACATGCCTTAAAAGTTAGCTTTCTTGTCAATGCAATTATTGTTTTTAAATGCCGCGTGCCTTTTCTGTCTACAAATCCTCAGTCAAAGGTGCAAAACATCACCAAATTTATCAATCGAGTGAGGCACATTAATCATCCCTAAAAATTAGAGAAACTGATGGAAAAATAATATTACATTTTCTTTAGAAAGTAACTATAATTTTAGGAGAATTAATGCGAGAATGATGCATTAAACCACGAAACACTCACCAGAATTCTGAAGCA
Organism: Heterodera glycines; assembly: GCA_004148225.2. Lineage (NCBI taxonomy): Eukaryota > Metazoa > Nematoda > Chromadorea > Rhabditida > Heteroderidae > Heterodera > Heterodera glycines. The sequence continues at coordinate 10,036,391 of CP049706.1, forward strand.
CAGGATTCTTAGGGTAACTTTTTAAAAAGACGAACTCTTGCCAAAGAATTTTCAATAATTTTTTATTTAGCATCCTTGATTATATTTCTGTTTTTGTCTGAACCGAACGGTGCGAAAGGGAACAAACGATTTGCTGAAGACTGCCATAATGCCAAAGACACAAATCTGACTTTATCTGCTCCGGTCGGCTTTGACCACACTTATCTCACCAAGGAGTGGATAGACCAACGATGATCATTTTAAATGCGTGGCTGACCGAGTCCAGTTTAACGATAACCACTTCGGTCAAAGAAAGATGCCAGACACTCCAGTTGGTCATGTCGAAGGAAAGTTGTCATTATATGAAAGGCACCCAACTACATCAAAGTGCCGGCCGACCTAATAAACCTAATTAGACATGCCTTAAAAGTTAGCTTTCTTGTCAATGCAATTATTGTTTTTAAATGCCGCGTGCCTTTTCTGTCTACAAATCCTCAGTCAAAGGTGCAAAACATCACCAAATTTATCAATCGAGTGAGGCACATTAATCATCCCTAAAAATTAGAGAAACTGATGGAAAAATAATATTACATTTTCTTTAGAAAGTAACTATAATTTTAGGAGAATTAATGCGAGAATGATGCATTAAACCACGAAACACTCACCAGAATTCTGAAGCACAGGATTCTTAGGGTAACTTTTTAAAAAGACGAACTCTTGCCAAAGAATTTTCAATAATTTTTTATTTAGCATCCTTGATTATATTTCTGTTTTTGTCTGAACCGAACGGTGCGAAAGGGAACAAACGATTTGCTGAAGACTGCCATAATGCCAAAGACACAAATCTGACTTTATCTGCTCCGGTCGGCTTTGACCACACTTATCTCACCAAGGAGTGGATAGACCAACGATGATCATTTTAAATGCGTGGCTCACCGAGTCCAGTTTAACGATAACCAAATCGGTCAAAGAGAGATGCCAGACACTCCAGTTGGTCATGTCGAAGGAAAGTTGTCATTATATGAAAGGCACCCAACTACATCAAAGTGCCGGCCGACCTAATAAACCTAATTAGACATGCCTTAAAAGTTAGCTTTCTTGTCAATGCAATTATTGTTTTTAAATGCCGCGTGCCTTTTCTGTCTACAAATCCTCAGTCAAAGGTGCAAAATATCACCAAATTTATCAATCGAGTGAGGCACATTAATCATCCCTAAAAATTAGAGAAACTGATGGAAAAATAATATTACATTTTCTTTAGAAAGTAACTATAATTTTAGGAGAATTAATGCGAGAATGATGCATTAAACCACGAAACACTCACCAGAATTCTGAAGCACAGGATTCTTAGGGTAACTTTTTAAAAAGACGAACTCTTGCCAAAGAATTTTCAATAATTTTTTATTTAGCATCCTTGATTATATTTCTGTTTTGTCTGAACCGAACGGTGCGAAAGGGAACAAACGATTTGCTGAAGACTGCCATAATGCCAAAGACACAAATCTGACTTTATCTGCTCCGGTCGGCTTTGACCACACTTATCTCACCAAGGAGTGGATAGACCAACGATGATCATTTTAAATGCGTGGCTGACCGAGTCCAGTTTAACGATAACCACTTCGGTCAAAGAAAGATGCCAGACACTCCAGTTGGTCATGTCGAAGGAAAGTTGTCATTATATGAAAGGCACCCAACTACATCAAAGTGCCGGCCGACCTAATAAACCTAATTAGACATGCCTTAAAAGTTAGCTTTCTTGTCAATGCAATTATTATTTTTAAATGCCGCTTGCCTTTTCTGTCTACAAATCCTCAGTCGAAGGTGCAAAACATCACCAAATTTATCAATCGAGTGAGGCACATTAATCATCCCTAAAAATTAGAGAAACTGATGGAAAAATAATATTACATTTTCTTTACAAAGTAACTATAATTTTAGGAGAATTAATGCGAGAATGATGCATTAAACCACGAAACACTCACCAGAATTCTGAAGCACAGGATTCTTAGGGTAACTTTTTAAAAAGACGAACTCTTGCCAAAGAATTTTCAATAATTTTTTATTTAGCATCCTTGATTATATTTCTGTTTTTGTCTGAACCGAACGGTGCGAAAGGGAACAAACGATTTGCTGAAGACTGCCATAATGCCAAAGACACAAATCTGACTTTATCTGCTCCGGTCGGCTTTGACCACACTTATCTCACCAAGGAGTGGATAGACCAACGATGATCATTTTAAATGCGTGGCTGACCGAGTCCAGTTTAACGATAACCACATCGGTCAAAGAAAGATGCCAGACACTCCAGTTGGGTCATGTCGAAGGAAAGTTGTCATTATATGAAAGGCACCCAACTACATCAAAGTGCCGGCCGACCTAATAAACCTAATTAGACATGCCTTAAAAGTTAGCTTTCTTGTCAATGCAATTATTGTTTTTAAATGCCGCGTGTCTTTTCTGTCTACAAATCCTCAGTCAAAGGTGCAAAATATCACCAAATTTATCAATCGAGTGAGGCACATTAATCATCCCTAAAAATTAGAGAAACTGATGGAAAAATAATATTACATTTTCTTTAGAAAGTAACTATAATTTTAGGAGAATTAATGCGAGAATGATGCATTAAACCACGAAACACTCACCAGAATTCTGAAGCACAGGATTCTTAGGGTAACTTTTTAAAAAGACGAACTCTTGCCAAAGAATTTTCAATAATTTTTTATTTAGCATCCTTGATTATATTTCTTGTTTTGTCTGAACCTGAACGGTGCGAATGGGAACAAACGATTTGCTGAAGACTGCCATAATGCCAAAGACACAAATCTGACTTTATCTGCTCCGGTCGGCTTTGACCACACTTATCTCACCAAGGAGTGGATAGACCAACGATGATCATTTTAAATGCGTGGCTGACCGAGTCCAGTTTAACGATAACCACTTCGGTCAAAGAAAGATGCCAGACACTCCAGTTGGTCATGTCGAAGGAAAGTTGTCATTATATGAAAGGCACCCAACTACATCAAAGTGCCGGCCGACCTAATAAACCTAATTAGACATGCCTTAAAAGTTAGCTTTCTTGTCAATGCAATTATTGTTTTTAAATGCCGCGTGCCTTTTCTGTCTACAAATCCTCAGTCAAAGGTGCAAAATATCACCAAATTTATCAATCGAGTGAGGCACATTAATCATCCCTAAAAATTAGAGAAACTGATGGAAAAATAATATTACATTTTCTTTAGAAAGTAACTATAATTTTAGGAGAATTAATGCGAGAATGATGCATTAAACCACGAAACACTCACCAGAATTCTGAAGCACAGGATTCTTAGGGTAACTTTTTAAAAAGACGAACTCTTGCCAAAGAATTTTCAATAATTTTTTATTTAGCATCCTTGATTATATTTCTGTTTTTGTCTGAACTGAACGGTGCGAATGGGAACAAACGATTTGCTGAAGACTGCCATAATGCCAAAGACACAAATCTGAATTTATCTGCTCCGGTCGGCTTTGACCACACTTATCTCACCAAGGAGTGGATAGACCAACGATGATCATTTTAAATGCGTGGCTGACCGAGTCCAGTTTAACGATAACCACTTCGGTCAAAGAAAGATGCCAGACACTCCAGTTGGTCATGTCGAAGGAAAGTTGTCATTATATGAAAGGCACCCAACTACATCAAAGTGCCGGCCGACCTAATAAACCTAATTAGACACGCCTTAATAGTTAGCTTTCTTGTCAATGCAAAGGAAGAAATTGTGAAGAAACTATAAACATTTATCGTAATCGAAGCCAAAAATGATGGAATTGAAGTCAGAGGTGTACTGTAATGAAAGAGAGACAAAGAAGTGATGAGCAAAAGGAAAGAAAGGTACAGTATGGCAAAACTGGGCATTAGCGAAGCACTACGGTAATTTGTACATTTGGGAGAGTTCATTAAAAAGGTGGATAAATTATAAACAGAGATCAAAGTGGGCGAATCGATTGACGGGAGAATTATGGCAATCCGTTTGAGAACTATGGATTCATTAAACTGATCAGAACCATTGAATCGTCCTCTGATCGGTCTCTTGCTGCTGGTCAGCCGAGTAATTGAACCCTCGCTTGGCTACCGTAATCAACCAGTAGTAAATCGGTTGATTGCATTTTACGGTCATTGATTGGCTACTGCTTTTGCGCTGATTACAGTCCCTGCTCCGTCCCCCGTCTCTCTCTCTTTTATCTTCGCCGTCTCTCCGCCGTTCTGCTGAACAGTGATTCGTACCATTCCCTCCGCGCTTTTGATTCGTCAAAAAATCTGCGCAGCTTTTTCGTCGGGTACCTTAAAATTTTGAAAATTGGACTGTCATTTTGCCAATTTTCCCCCCTTTTTTAAAAAAATCGTCTCGGTAGCATTTGCAAAATCCGTGTCGACTTGAAGCCAACAGATTAATTTAAAAACCAATATAATACTTAACATAAAAGCACAGAAACTTATTGTTAACAGCAATAACATACTATTAAGTACCAATTAATGTTTATTTATGCGGCACATTGGCAGGCAAGTTATTATTTTCGAAATGGGTCATTACAATACAAAGTGATACATATTCACACACTTAAATTATTAGTAATTAGCAACTGCTATTTTATTTTAATCTCTTTTTTATCGTTTGGAAGTTCTTCACAGCAGTGCCATCGCAATCAGTGGTAATATCCCTTCACAATAGCGACCAAACCATCCTGGAAAATCAATGTTTTCGCTTCATGAAATCGCTTTTTCTTACAATTATAAATTGGGTTAAATAAATATCATTTGCATAATGTCAAAATACGACGATTTTTTAAATGTAGCTTTTTATTGTATAACAAACATTACATATTCTCTTATAATCAAAAATTGAAAGAGGGGCTGTCCAGCGGATTCTCCCATCCCCGGAATTTTTCTCGCGATGGGCCTTACCTTATAAGCGCCAGAGCAGTCGCTAGCGATGGCATTTTCCAGTGAAGTGCCGTACATATTTTGATATGCCTGGCGAATGTCGGCCAAGTCGACTTCGGAGCGGGTGACGACGAGGCGAATCTGTGAAAGGTGCAAAAAGCTAGCATTTTATATAATTTGTATAAATTTGGAGCATTCGCTTATCCGTTCGTCCATTTCCTTACCAAATCGGTGTCGCGGGTGCCAATGCCCTAACAATGAAAAATTAAAGTAACAATTGAAAATTAATAAGTGCCTTCATCGAATTGTGGAGAAGCTCAGCGAAATATGAGGCACGGTTGCGAATACTCTTCACCAAAGCCAAATTGGCATCACGAATGTCACCGCTTAAAAAGGAAAATAAAATTTACCAAAATAAAATCCCAAAAAACTCGTAGATGATAACAAGTGAACCGCTCAATTTGAACTCACCTAAACTCGTTGCTAATTGCCTGTTCAATGGAATGGCCATGCTGTCGTTGGTATTCGTCAAAGACCTTCAAAACAACGGGCGTCAAAAACAAACCAAGACAAAAAACACCATGCGAAGCTGCGCAAAGTTCTGCACCGCCAAAATAGAGTTGAAGGCGATTTCGTCGGTGCCGAGGCGTGCCTCACCGGCGCGCCACAATCGCTGGGCATCCTAAGAAGGGAAGCAAAGTTCAGTGAAGGGTCAGTCAGTCAACAAATTGAAAACCAATTTCTTCTAATTTATTAAAAGCCGGCACTTTGTACTTGATAAGGCATATTTTTATTGCGATAAAGAAAAGTTTCGGCACAATTGTAAAAATTTGAATTTTGGCCAGAAGAAAAGCATTAAAATAAAACGATGTTTCGTAAAATTACTAGGCTATTGAGGCGAATTGAGAAACGACCAAAAATGGAAAATCGAATTATAAAAGCAAAAATTTAAAAAAATTCATAAATTAATTACTAAGTGCTCAATTGAGTTGCAAAATGAATGTGTTGTGAAAACACTCGCCTGATTGGCCTTAATTGGGTCGGTGTGCATTTGCTCATCACGCGCGCCGGAACACAGCGAAATGAGCAGACGCTGGAAATAGCCGGAAGTTTCGCCGATGATGTCACGCTCCAAATCCGAGTTGTACATTTGGCTGCAAATGGAAGAAAAAAAAGTTAAAAATTAGAGGCAATGAAAAAATAAATGAAAAGATTAAAGCTAATTATAAGTGTGAGCAATCGGTAATTAACACACTAAAATGAGAGACACGACTTAAAACTGTAAAATCTAAATTTTATTTCCGACTTTAACCCACCGATAAGCCATTTTGACGGCATAAATTTGCGCATTTGGTCGCGTCGTCATAATCCTGTCAAAAGTTTATGTAAATGCGTATGAAATATCGAAAAGGAACTCACTCGATCAGAATATGCTCTTTGGTGCCAAGTCCCTAAAATGAGAAAACGATTGCCAGAGGCATCAAACGGAGTGAATGAACAGAGCAAAAAGAAAAATGAAGGGGTAATTAAGCCCGATTAATTGGCATCGAACCCAAATTAGAGCAACAATTTTTCTTTTCTCAACCATTACACGCAAAACGCACCTCCATCGAACGGCGCAATTGTGCGGCGTCGTACACTGCCGGCAGTTCCATAAGTGCAATAATTAAGTGTTCGAAGTCGCCTGTTAGTTCGCTTTTCAACTCCGGGATCAGTTCCTTGCCATACATTTGCTTGAACGTGCGGATGACCTGAAACGAAAACCACAAAATTTAAAACAGTCAGTCAGAACTTTCGAAAGTTAAGAAAAGTGAGGGGATTTCCATTTTACGGCATTTATTTGCCCAAGGGGAATGCATTCTTTGTCCATTTGTTTTTTTTCTCCACTCGCCTCTTGGCGTTGTGCATTGTTGCAGTTGACCAACGCTTGGATCACTTTGCTTTTGTCACAGCCAAAGCCTTTCATCGCTTTGCGCAGCAATTCCGCTGTCATTTGCGCGTTGAAATTTGGGTTTGCCCGAATTGAGGGGGTGGACATTGCTAAAAGGGGAGGACAAATTTAGAATAAATATATGTTTAAAAGGTGTACATTAATTCATTTTAATAAGACAAAAAGAAAATTAGATTTTACACTTACATATCTATAATTTTTCTATTTAAAGGGAAGAGTCAATGACAAAATCCCATTTTTGTATTAATTGCCATGACACCGTGGGAAGGGTGGGGGAGGAAAGGACAAATGTGCTCTTTTTCTTTCGTTTGTTTTAATTATTCGTTGTTTTTAACACTCAAAATGAGACTAAACATATGCGTAGATGACGAATGCGTTTGAATTGTTTTGTCCTTTCATCCTCCAATCGACCCCCCCCCTTCAGTCGGATCATCGCGCCAGCGCCAAAAGCGCATGCAGCATAATCTCTCTGCCTCATGTCAGGTTGATCAGCAGACCAAAGATGCTTCTGCCGCCGCGCGTTTAGCGACGACTGTCACTGGAAGACACAAAACGCCCGGGGCAATGCAACGACGGCGGAAGGAAAAGGAAGGGACGATGGGGACGAAGACGGACGGACAGAAGAAAAGGGAAGAGAGCGGAGGTGGGGCGGGGTACGGACTTGCGTTATCACACACACACACAACAAGTAATTAATTAATTAAAACATTGTTGCAGGCGAACGGGATTTGCGCGTGTAAATGAGAAGGGTAATTAGGGGGGGGGGGGTGCTATTGCTAATAGTCGCCTCGCAGAAGACATGGACAAATGCTAAAAACCCCAAACAAATTCTCTTCTATAATCAAGGCAAATTGCTCACAATGCTTTCAAAAATAGCTCAATGGAAAAATTGGACCCTATTAAAATATGCAATTTTTTAAACATAGCCTGGGCGACGCCCCCAAGCAGTACAAAAACAAAACCCATCGAATGAATGTTTTCCTCAAATTACATGCGTCAATTCGTCAAATAAATAAATAAATGTTTAAATTATAAGTTATTGCACAGTCCCCTCGTCGATGATCCGTCAAAACGGGCCAACTCGCGCTCCAAAATTCTGACGCGCTGCTCCAAAAGTGACGGCGGGTAACACCGTTGTTTCTCGAAGGACAACGCGTTCACCAACTCCTTCTCGCTCAGTTCCGAAGGAGCTAAACGTTTTTCACATCACTGTTTCCCGGGGTCGGTCGGCCAATGAATTGTGAGACAATGTTCATTTAAAAAAACCATGTCAATCCCTCCGCACCAACAATGATTATCAAAAAATTTGTACCGCCTGTGGAAGTTGGATACGGTGTCGGCTGATATTGCGGTGGATAACCAGCGGTGCCGTACGGTGGAGCAATGCCGCCGTACTGTTGCGGAGGGTACGCACCCGCGGACGGCGGAGCAGCGGGCGGATATCCACCAGCGTTGCCAGTGTTTCCGGTGCCGTACTGTTGCGGATGGGCGCCTCCCGGATAATTCGATTGATTGTTGTAACCGCCGGAAGACATTTGTTGGGGCTGAGTTGAAGGATAATGCTGAAACTGACACATTTTATTATGGAAAAAAAACTAAAAGCATAATTAAATACCCATTTTCATGTAAAAAAACTATATTATTAAGGAAAGCAAATGGCAGATTCTGAAGAAATAACCCAAAATTGAATTGCTTAATTTGTAAAACCATTTTCAGGCATTATACAAAATATGTAATTTGGTATTATAATGAATGCGTACAACCCAATTAAAATTATTTAATAACCCTTTTTTCTCTTACTAATTGGGCATTTATTATTCTTTTCTTTTTTTAATTTGTTCCCCCATTCGCCTGTTGATTCGTCGAATTGACAGCGGAAGCGATTGTCGAAGAGATTTTGCCCAAGAGACCGCCGCCAAACGGTGCTGCTGACGACGATTTGTTTTGCTGTTGGTGGTGATAAGTGTTGTCAGCCTTTTTATTGCCGCCGAGAATTTTGTTTGTGATTGAGTTTGTCTAAAGTTAGTAATTTAAATTACAGCCTCAGTGAGGGGGGAGGGAACGACACAAAACTAAATCAATGCATAAGGCAAGATCCCCATTAATTAATAGATTCAAAAAATGGATTTAAATACTCGGCGCTAATGGAAAAGTATTTGCGCTTGAAAATGAAAAAAAAGGGGACATTTAAAACAACGGTTTCATTTTAAATTAATTGATTGCTTACTTTTTGGCAAAATGCAATAAATCAAATCGTTTACTTTTTCAACCAATAAATAATTTAAAAAACCGTAATCTATTCGAAAATTGTACGGTAAAGGGTAAGAGTTACGGGCTGCGAAAGAATGGAGTACGGACTTATAGGCTTTATAATCCGAAGTCCGTAAACCCATTCGGTCGAAAAAATATGGATTACGGGCTACGGGTCCGTAAAAACCCGTTCCAGGAAGTGGGAACGGGATTCCCATAAAATCCCATTCCCGTAAAAAAAATCATACTGGGATAGAAAGTACTAGATTGGGACCGGGACTCCCAAAAAAATCCCCAGGGAGTCACGAGTAGGGATGATATTTTTAGGTTTTTCACTATTTTTCCTGAGCTCCCCGTAGCCTGAAATGCACGAAAAACATGTTTTTTTTTGGCTGTTGTTAAGCTACTTTTCGAGTTATTAGCACCTATTTTCTAGGTTTTTATTATTAGCACCTAAAAAACCTTAAAAAAATTTTAAAAACTATTTTCACCTATTTTGGCGTTTTGCCCAAAATTTGTTAACAAAAATGCAATAAAATAGAAAAATAAACCCGTAAGAATCGGGGACCCACGCGTTTCGGCGCTCGCGTTTCGGCGCTCGCGTTTCGGCGCTCCCGTTTCGGCGCCAGCTCGTTTTTCCACTTAAGCTTTTTTCTTTGGCATCCAAATCCAACAATCTTGGTATCATTCGAAAGCTCTTAACATGCTCTATTAGCCTTATCAAAAACGAAAAGTTTTTCAAGCCTGTAAAAATTTTATTAAGAAAAAACTTCAAAAATTTCGACTTTTCGCAATTTTCATGCATAACTGTTTTGTGTCTAATCGCAAAGCAATAGCTTAGAAAAATCTTCTAAATAGATTAAGCTTTCGAACGACACCAACAATGTTGGATTTGGTTTACAAAGAAAAAAGTTATAGCCAAAAACATGTTGGCGCCGAAACGGGAGCGCCGAAACGCGAGTGCCGAAACGCGAGCGCCGAAACGGGAGCGCCGAAACGCAGTGGACCCTAAGAATCGACCCAAAAAATTTTCAAAAAATACGTCCCTAAGAATCGACCCGAAAATTTTCAAAAATACACCCCTAAAAATGAAAAATTTCTCAAAAATTTCTCTCCAAAATTTATTTATTTATTTCTTGACAGTGATTTTAAAATGTTTTTAGCTCAATCTTATTTGGCCTAATTTTTTTACTTTTTTGAATAAATTTTGTCTTTTTACACCCCTAAATTCGGAACTTTTTGGCACCTATTTTCCATTTTTAGCACCTATTTTGGGGGTTTTTTAGAACCTAAAACCTATCTATTTTGGCAGTTTTTAGCACCTATAAATATCATCCCTAGTCACGAGTCTTTCAGTACATCCGTGTTTTGCTACACCCCCCCTTTGAGAAATTTAAAAAATCCATATTTCCATTTTCAAAAAATCATGGATTGCCGACGCCGTTCGCCATTCTCTTTGTCCTCCTCTTTGATGTCGCTGTGCAACAGTTTGGGCCATGGAGCGAAAGTCCAACAGCGACGGTCGTCGAGACATTCAATCTGAAACAAATCCAAGGACAAAAATGAGTATTTGCAGGATGAAACTTACGACAGTGGCAAAGTGCCGTTGATGTTTGTCCTCCAACCGTTCACAAATGGTCGAAAATGCCTCCGTTTGGAGTAAACGGAAAGTGTATAGCATAGCCAAATGAATCTTAGGGTCAAAAAAAAGTGAAAGAACAAAAACTAAACTAGCGGGGTCAGCGCCTTCGGCGCATCCCCCGCTAGGTAGTACGAATGTGTTATGAAATTATTTTTGGAGAAAGGATAAAGTATGAAATTAAAAAGAATGACTTACTTTGAATTGTGTTCGTACTGTCTTGAGCAACCCAAAGAACAACAGATTTGTCTATACAAAATCAATTCTAATACTATACTAAATCTAAATCCAATGCTAGTCTAACACATTATCTAATCACTGTTATCTAATAACTCTCTGTACACGACATTCTTCACCTTTCTCTCTAAATTGCCATCATCTAATCTAATTCTCAACTTATTCCAAGCTCTTGCTCTCGAAAGAGCCACATACAATTGTCCATGGCTAAACACATCTTTCCTCAGATCAATTCCAACTTGCTCAAGGGTTTGACCTTGGGCCTTATTAATTGTCATTGCAAAAGCTAACACCAACGGGAATTGGTGCCTATGCAGGTCAAAAGGGTAATCTTCAGAACAGCAAAGCGTGATCCGAGGAATGTACACAGTCTGACCTGCCTTGTCTCCAGTCAAAATCTTACACACAATCAAATTCGGTTGCATTTGCTCAACGTTCATTCTCGCACCATTACAAAGGCCCATTTCGATATTCAAATTCCGCATTAACAAAACAATAGCATTCTTCTTAAGTCTCAACTTATGCCGTGGAAACCCCGAAGGGTTTAAAGCATTCAAATACTCATCCAAATATTCATCTGCTCTTTGTCTATTCTCGTCTTGAGCCAAGTCTATACTCGTGTACACAACTTCTTCTCCAGGCAACATTTCCAAAACTCTATTATTCATTTCACTAACATCAACATTCTTCGGTGCTAAAATGGCACTTTTGGCCATTTCATTCCAATTCTCAGAAACAATACAATTTCCAAAAATCTCTTCTGCTAAATCACCAATGCTTATACAAATCTCTGGCAAAATTATCTCATCATTCTCATTATTCCATTTTCCACTTCCAATCTCTAACAAATCTTTCGCAAATTCTTGCTCTGTTGCAAGAGCTCTCATATTCTTTGTCAATCTGTATCTTTTAGCTAATCTCCAATACTCACTTCTCTTTATAGTTGCATTGACCATCTCAGCTCTCGTGGCATGTTTCTGAATTGGAAGGGTTTGACGAAAGTCTCCCGTCCAAAGCATGACTTTGCCACCAAATGCAATTCCATTATTCATTATCTCTTTCAATTTCTCATCCAAAGTTCTCATTGCGCGCTTATTTATCATAGGCGCTTCATCACAAATGAACAAATCAGTAGTTTTCAATTCTTGCCAAGCCTTTGATCTCGGACTAATACTCGAATTACTCATATCCAAAGTCAGTCCAAATCTATTGTGCAATGTTCTTCCAGCAGGCAGCAAAGTTGCTGCAATGCCAGTAAAAGCCATTGTACAAACTTTCTTCTTCTGTCCTCTCAGCATATGTACAATTGTCTTGTTCACATGCGTCTTTCCAGTTCCACCCGGTCCACTAAGAAAGTAGAACGCGGGTTCATTTACAGGATTCCATATTCTATGCAAAATTTCATCACAAATTTCTCTCTGTTCGGCATACATCAAAGCATAGTCTCTTTGTCCCAAATCCAATTCTTCAGCTAAATCAAATACTTGCTCAACATCATCATCAACATTTATCTGTTCCATGGTTGGAAAATCGGCAAGCGTTTTTCCAGCCTTCATAATGCTCAGTGCTATCTCTTTATAAGCTTTAGCATAAGCCAATTCTTTTCTAAAACTCCTGCAAAAATCTTCAGACAAAGAGTCTTTAAACATATTCCAAAGCTCCTCCGGTTTGGCCGGATTGCAGTGTACTAAAATCAATGCAAAAAACTCTCTCAATTTCCATGGCATCTCAAAACTCTCTGCTTCTTCTAATGCTCTTTTCCACTCTTCATCATTTCTAATCAAACCTCTTTCTAAACATGCGGCTGAAAAAGTTTCACAAACTTTTGCATTGCCATTAGTATCAAAAACTGATTTCAAATCATCATAGAAGCATGCTCCCTTCACATTTAACAACAACAGCCTCAGGTGGTATCGTTCCGGCTCAGCCGGTGACACCTTCACCATTCGGCCAATTGTGTTAAAATATGTCTTTCTCTCTGTCCATTTTCCTTTCTTAAAACAAAACTTTTCAGGTATCTGGTGATAAAACAAATTTTTTGCCAAAACATTTGTCTTATTCAATTCAAAATATGCCATCAACTCAGAACCATTCGCAATTCTTTCACGAATCTCTTCTTCTTCCATATTCTCGTCAAAATAACAAATATGTTCACCTTGTAGGTGTACAGGCAAAGACATAATACAATGGCTTCTATCATACATAGGCAATTCAAAAATTCTCCAAACTGCTTCTTGTGGGCAAACATACCGCGCATCAATAAACTCTTTAACTTCATCATGATCATTTTTCTCTTCTAATTCCAATCTTGCTCTGTCTGGTGGCTTATGCACATACTTATGCAAATACTTTACTGAACTAACACTATTAACCTTTTCAAGATTAATGTGGCACTTGAACATTTTCAACAGGTACAGGTTGTGCGGGACAACCCATCTGTTGTCTAATTCATGTCTTCTTCCATTTGCAAATACTTGAACTGTTCTTCCATCATTTGGTCTTGCATACAAAGCCAATCCATTTTCAAGAACAACTGTCTCTTCTTGAAATGCTTTAGGGTATCCCTTAGAGCATTTCCTTCCTTTCATACCATTTTTGTCAACAAACTCTTCCATGCATGGGCAATTTGGGTTCAAATTACCACATGGGCCATGGATCATAAACCTTTTCACCAAATCAAACAGTTCTGCTTCTAATTCCTTGTCCGGTATTCTCGCACTAATTCCTTTCTTTTCAACATCTTCACCATTAATCAATTTGTCTTGCTCCGCCAATGTCAAAAGCAAATGGATGTGCGGTAGTCCCCGTCCTTGGTTCTCTACCGGATACATCCATGCAATCACTTCTCCAAAAACCTTTTTCTTGACTATCTCATTCATAATAGCTTTAACTTTTAAATTAAAAACTCTGACAACCTTCCCCTAAAAATGTTTGCCATGATATTTTATCTTGTCTTTGCGCAAATTGCGGCCGTGATCCCAGCTTTAATTGCTTATCATTCCAACATTTTTTATACTCATTTGATGTTTTTTCGCTATTTGAGAAAAAATTTTTGTATTCCTATTTCAAATGGCAATTGTTTGTTGTCATTTTACCTTTACTAATTCAAAATTTCTTTTTCTATAATTTTTTCATTGTTTTTATGATTTTTCTCTGATGGGTAATTTCTTTGGCATTCGGACAAAAGCGAACAGATCTCCGCCAGCGGTAACTGATCATGACCGAACGACCTTGGTAAGTACAAACGATTACAAAAAACTTTGACTTATAAGCCGGAATTTTAAGGGTCCGCTTTCAGTGAGTACTTTGCTGATTGTGACAATTTTAAGATTCTGGACAAAGTTTTGTCGACGCGCTCCCGAAATGATTATAGTTTAAGAACACAGAATTTTTGCAATATTTAGGAGAAAATTGAGTCCAACATTTGTTAATTGCATGGCATTGTTTTATATAAATGCAGTTGCATCAATTTTCAGTCGTTGAAAATGCAGCGCGACAAATTGCGCCAAGCGTATCAACGGTACGAGCGCAACATCGCCAAGGACGCGGAGAGAGCGCGGGCACTGCTCAGAGACGGACGCAAAGAGTGAGCAAATGGGGAACGGATGCTAATGAGGAAAAGCACACAGTGACAAACTCACCACCCCCTTTGAAGCCGAGCATTGTTACTGTTGAAAAGGAAGCGCTTCCAGGAGACGATGATCAATCGGATCGGCGGATTCATGGAGCAGGTGGAGCGGACGATCACCGACATGGAAATGGCACAGATCAACAGGGAAGTGTTCGACAACCTTCGGCTTGGCACCGAGGCATTGAAGGCACTGAACGAGGCAGGCACTTTCGGAATAATTGACCCGCTCACATTGCCAACTATTCCTAGAAAATTTGAAAATTTCTTTTAGACAATTTCTTTGGACGAAGTTGAACGTTTAATGGAGGAGAGCAAAGAGGCGCAAGAGTTTCAGGAGGTCCTTTCTAAGATAGAGTCAATATTTTGTGTTGTTATTGCCCTCTGTCTCGCTGATTTCCAGGAATTGTCCACCATGTTGGGCCAACAAATGTCGGAGGAGGACAACGACATGGTGGAGGAAGAGTTCGAGCGAATGCTCTCCGAACAAATGCCGGCAGTGCCAACAGAGCAACCGACGGACACAAAAGAGGGACGGAAAACAGCGGACGAAGAGAGGACAAAGGGTACGGTGAATGGGGTGGGGTAACTTATTGTGGGATTTGTTGTCACTTATCATAAAATGGAATGTACCCATTGGGGGAGGGGCAACAAATTACGTATTGTCCGCTTTTTTACATTTTAGAAAATTTTCGGTTGAATTTTGCATGTGAACATTGATTAAATTAAAAATTTAATGTCTCTCGGTTCCTTAAATGAAAGAAGAAATTTATTATTAGAAAAATGTAAAGAATTTCTATTTATTGCTCAATTATTTTCGCTTAATTACCTTTTTGGAATGGCATTATCAGTGATTTACGACTTCTTTTTTATTTTAATTTACTATGATTCGTTTTCACTTCACTTATTTTTTAGAGGAGAAGGAGCCAAAACGACGGAGGGAGGGGGTGGCGCAGGAGGCGACCTAAAGGCGTCGGCACTTCAAATTGGTGCCATCGACGGGTCGGACAAATGCCAAAGACAGTGGCCATCGGCTGCTTTTGACGGTGTGGTCGGATGAAAAGTGCCTTTTGGTTGTGAATGGACAGACTCATAAGGGAAACCGAACTAATATGGCGTTTTTAAAATCTGTATTAAAAAACAAAGTTAATTAACAACACAATATTAAAACATATAGGTAAATTTGCAAATTGAACAAATGAGAAAAAAAATAAAGATAAAAATTTATTAAATGAAATTAATTGATGAAATGAAAATTCAAATGATTGAACCGACCTTTTCATTGTAAAACTTCTTTTACATATTATTAAACACAATTAATGTAGAAAAATTCATTTCAATACAAATACTTCCTCTCTTACAATGTCACAAATCTTTTACAATACAAAACAAAATCAAATACTTTTCACATAGTAATAAATCAGCATTATTAATTTTTACTTTTTTTAATTACTTAACTGAGAAACAAAAAAAACATTAATATAAACATTTTTAATAAAAATTTACATATATGTATAAACCAACCTCATAACGATATTTAAATCCACTTCGTAATAAGTAACTCCTCTTGTTAATACACACAATAAATAAATCCATCCAGTTGAACGAAATGTACAATCGAATAATTGACATCCGCTTTAATTACAAACAAACAAAATTTCCATTTCAAAGTTCAAAACAAATTCTCGAATCAAAACTTTTTCAATGCAATATCAAAAACAATAACATTTCCATTGAGCTTGCCATAATCAAAAACAAATAATACTAACATAAATTTATTCATAACTAATCAAATCAATTTTAATTCAATAAAAAGGAATTCATTTACAAAAACATTTTCTTTTTCTTTACAAAAGTGTTAAGAGCATTCATTTCCAAACGCTTTTTGATAATAACAAAAACAAAAACTTTTTCTCTTAAGAAATGCAATAGAAAGCATTAATTGCGATTTCATTATCATTAATAAACATACAAAAACTATTTTGTCATTAAAAACGAAAAAAAGAGAAATTTATTTTAACTGTGCCATTCATTCCCACTCCCTTTTCCGTCCGTCCCCCGCGGCAAAAAACTGTTGTCATTCGACGGCCGTCCGTCCGCCCCGCGGGGCGCGTAACACAGCGAACGAATGGAAAAGGCATTTGGCCGAGTGCCTATGAAAATGGTTTATAGGATTGGAAGCTTTGACCTCTGATTAAGAATTTGATCAAACATAAAGACACTTTGTTTTTTTTTGAAAGTATTGGCATTTTTTTGAGGGCAATTTTTTTCATTTTTTACCGTCCATGGCAACTTTGAGCATTTCGTCTTTCTGTTTTTCTGTCGTTATTTAAAAATGTTTTTAAATTTAGTTTGTTTTTTAATTTGCAATTTCAGATTTTATAAGCATCCGTTCTTCTTC
This sequence comes from Heterodera glycines, assembly GCA_004148225.2. NCBI lineage: Eukaryota > Metazoa > Nematoda > Chromadorea > Rhabditida > Heteroderidae > Heterodera > Heterodera glycines. The sequence continues at coordinate 10,053,397 of CP049706.1, forward strand.
TTCCCTTTCCAAATGTTCTCCCATTCGCCCTCCTCTCTTCTTCCTCATCCCTCCTCCATTCATCCGTCCGGCATAACCACCGCTGGTGCCTCTAATAACACTCTTTCATCCGAAAACTTTTTCGAGGACGAAGAACGGCCGGAGGAGAACATTTACGAGAGGCATTTTGCCCAGCAGCAAATGACCAAGGAGGAGACGAGGCTGGTCGAGTTGCAAAAGCGCAAAGAGAAAGCGATGGAAAAGGCGGACGCAACGCAACAAATTGCGCAGGTTAGTGACACAAACAAAACACGAACAAACGGGAAAACAAATTTTGATTTAGGACATAAATGACTTGAATCAGATCATGCAGGACTTGGCCCAACTTGTTCATGTAAGTTCTGAAAAAGGGGAGGATGAAATCATTTGATTTTAAGCAGGCCTAGCCAGAAAAAAAATCGGAGGGGGATCCAAAGACTTTGCTCTTCGGGCCAAAAGTTTTTTATTCCGCTTTTATTTAAAAATTTTAGAAGCGAAAAGGCAGTAGTTTATAGCGAGTTTGCGCCAAAAATGACAACTTTTTGTCATTTTGGGTTCAAATTTCAAAAAAGTGTTCGGCGGTGCAGATAAGCGGGCGGGAAGCTTTGTGAATGCCTTTGTTGGCTTTTTCTCTTTGTCATTTTTTCGCTAGTTTATCTCTTTTGTTTCTATCGTTAATTGCCATTGATTTATAGGAACAACATGACATGGTCGACAGTATTGAGGTGAGTGTGCAAACCTTCGAATTTAAATACGCTTTTGATTTTTCATTTTTCTAAGGATCACGTGGAGCGTTCAATGCAAGAGGTCAAATCGGGCGAGCGCAATTTGCGTCGTGCGGTCGCTTCAAACAGTGCCAAGTACCCAGTGGCCGCCGCTGCAGTTGGCGGTGCGGTGATGGGCGGACCGGTGGGAATCGCGGCCGGCTCATTGGTGGCAGGGATTGCGGCAGCCGTAGGGGGCGCTTTTGCAGGTTTTTTGGAATTTCCTCAATTTTATTACTATTTAATAAATTCACTATCAATAATAATAATAATAATCGAATTTGTGCCGGACTGACAATTTGAAAAACCCTTTTTTTCAGGCCTTTACGGAGGGCGTGTGCTGCAACGGAAAGTGAAGCAAAGTACAGCAGTCGACTCGCAGCAATCAGTTGTTGTCGGCAACGGCGCAGCACAGAATGCCAACGGTCGCTAAAAATGGACTTGCGCAGGATTTGGGTAAACAAACAGAACGGGGAAAAGATTCGTCAAGCCGATGACTCTGTCGATGTTTGTCTGACTCGCTTTTCACTCATTTCGCCGGGTTTTTCTTATTTTGGCTTATTTCTATTTCTTACGACCCTTCAAAATGTATAAATTTATCAGACATAAAGGACTTATCATAAATTTTCTTTAATACTAGTAAAAACAAGTTTAAAATTGTTTGCTGTTCACACCTTTCGAAAGAGAGAGATGAACCAATAAATAGAGAGCGCAGAGAAAAAACATCCCTTATTTAGGCGTACTATTTTCCTATCTCTGCTAATAGAGAAAATTCGGTACTTTTCTGTTTTGTGACCCCCCCTGAAATTTTCAAATAAAAAGTCATTTCTAGGGTAATTTGGGGCGCTGATCACGAATATGGCATTTATTTTTCAAAATTCCGAATCCCGAACCCGAATTCGAACATAAATTTGAAATTCATAAATTACAAGGAAAACATATTTTTATGGGTTTTCGAGGTCGCTGAATACGTACTGGGCCTATGCCTAAGCCTAAGCTTAAGCATAAGCCTAAGCCTAGGCCTAAGCAAGCTGAAGCCTAAGCTGAAGCCTAGGCCTAAGCTGAACCCTAAGCCTAAGCTGAAGCCTAAGCCTAGGCCTAAGCAAGCTGAAGCCTAAGCCTAGGCCTAAGCTGAACCCTAAGCCTAAGCTGAAGCCTAAGCCTAGGCCTAGGCAAGCTGAAGCCTAAGCCTAGATACATGCCACCAAATTAGCGCAAATTTTATTACGCATTTCTCGGCAGTTTGGCCAATATTTTGATGATTTTGTGTTTGCTGAAAAAAAACTCCGATTTCTCGAGTTAAGGTTATTTAATTGGTCAAAATGGATGTCATAACCGTTTTCAGCGACCTCGAAAACCCATAAAAATATGTTTTCCTTGTAATTTATGAATTTCGAATTTTGGTTCGAATTCGGGTTCGGGATTCGGAATTATGAAAAATAAATGTCATATTCGTGATCAGCGCCCCAAATTACCCTAGAAATGACTTTTTATTTGAAAATTTCAGGGGGGGGGTCACAAAACAGAAAAGAACCGAAAATTCGCCTACATTGAATTTGCGACTGATATCGTTTTTTATAACCCGTCTAAATGTTTATAATAGCTTAAGAAAGCTTCCCCTTGCCAAGAGCTTTCAAAGATTGCCCATTTTTGACAAAAAATCTTCAAAAGTGATTTTCAAAACCCGTTAAAAAATTCCAATTTGCCTAATAAAAGTCAATATTAGTAATTCATCCTTCGAAGACGAGAGGTCCGTCAGTCATCAGTCGATCACACGATAAATCAAATTCATAACTCATTCGGTTGGCAGTTCACGAACCGACCCGACTTTCATAAATTCGTGCGTTATTAATGTGCTCTCATTTCTTTTTCCTAATTGTTTCTTCGATTTCCCATTTTCTGTTCGTCCAATGGCTGGCCAACCGAAAAAATAAATGATGGATTATGTAAAAAGAAAAATTCGTTAAGAATTTGTTGGAGGAACGATGCAAGAAAAAGGTGTCGATCATAACCGATCGACACACGAACCAAACAAAGTAAAACATCGATTGAGTTTTGTTTTTGATTAATGAGTCAACGGATGAAACGGCGGACGAACGGAGTAATGGCGAAGGTCGAAGGAAAAGGAAGAAGAAGCATTATCATTTATGATAGCCGGAGATTGCGTAAATAGTGCAGAAATAAGCCATCACTAAAAATAGAGAAGTGATGACGACAAAACGGGGATGACAAAAGCGGCGGATGAAATGAAATGAATGAATGAAGCAGCACCCGGCGAGAACCATTCATCGGCGCAGTTTCATACTTCACACATCAAAGCACTAAAAATTATATCCCAATTAAACGAATCAAAACGCAAAAATGGATGGATTAATTGCCAAAGAAAACGGCGGCAATTAATTTACAAATTGTTTCTATAGCGCAGCAACAGAATAAAGCTAATAAAAGTTTTATTTTTATTTTCTCAAAATCTTTTAATGCGTCGAATCAACGGAAATGAAAATGGTGGCCAATTGTTTCCCCTGACAGCAGTTCCGGAAATGCATGTTCCGTAACAAATTCCTATTCTTCCAATTATATTCCGAATTCCTTTAAAAGAACGCATCGCATAAAAGAAACATTTCGCCGCACCAATTTTAATTAAAATTTGTTGTTTTTTTCACGTACCGCAAACAACAACAATCAATTCAATTATTGTTTTCATTTTATTTTATTTGCCGGTATTTTTTTTTGATGCGGTAATTTCGGCCCGGCGCCAAGCGCTAAAAGTTGGCACAATTTAAATAATTTCGAATCATTAAAAAACCGGAATTTGAAAAGTTTACTTTTCGGCTTTTCCGGGTGTATGTATAAGATTCGTCATCAGCGACCCCAAAAACCTTGTTTACAAATCACTCTCAGAGTTTCATAATACCACAAAAAACAGAAAAAAGGCATACCTAAATTCAGTTAAAAAATTTGCTGCGCAGGTTAGTAAACTGTTGAATTATAATAAATCTTTTTTGCCCCTTTGTTGCATGGTTACCATTCATTCCGCCGGTGTAAAAAATTTGCCTTGCCTTTTCTTCACCTTATGCTATTCATTTTTTCTTTTTCTTTTCATATTTTGCAAATTCGTTTCGTCCGTTTTGAATGGTTCCGCGCCGAATGACGTCACTTGTGCTGAACATTGGCCAAGACGAGGCCAAGGCGCAGCAGCAGCAGAAGCACTGCGTTTTGCTGGGAGAGAAAGGCGGCGAAGCGGAGCACGGCATTTTGTTGTTGGGGGAAGAGAGGGAAGGAGACAAAAGAGGACGGAGAATGGACGGCAAAAGCAATGGCGGGCCCAGAAGAAACAGCGGGGAGGAGGAGGCGGAGGAAGAGGGCACGGACAGTGCCGACGACACAGCATCGATCATGACGGCGGCACTTCATTTTGCACATTCCACACGATATTTGGTCTCATTTTATGTTCTTACACAAAAAAGAAGAGCCGGGGGGACTTTTGTGGGAAGAGTGTGCCGAATTACTTGAAATTGAAGATTTGTGTTTCAAATTCCAATGTTTTAAGGTGCTCTTTCTGACAATTTTATGCCTCACAATGGCCATGTCCAATTCGGTGGCGCTCCATTTCACCGTCATTTGTATGTACAAAGATGCTGCTGATGTCGTCCAATTGGGCGATGGTTCGGCTGATCCTCCGATGAGTGACAGCGGCTGGGAACCGACCGTACCACCACCGCAAATTGATTTTGACGGGCAGCGACAGCATTTTTATTCCAATTTCACCGCCACCGTATTGTCGTCATCCACCAGCAGAAACAACGGCAGTCAGTAAAACGACAGACCATTAAAAATCGGCCATTATTTTTTGCCAACTTTAAGCACCCAATCAACTGATGTTCAGCAACACCCAACGTGCCGTTCTCTTCTCCGCCGTCCCCGTTGGCTCTTTGCTCGGCTCTTTGCCCATCACTCCGCTTGTTTTGCGTTATGGCATGCGGTAATTAGCATCTAGCCCCATTGATTTTGTACACATTTCACCTAATTTGGGATGCCACAATCTGTCATTCAGTTTATTTCAAGTCCGAATGCTAGACATTAGTCTTTTTTCACACTGATTATCATTTTGAAAATTGGGAAGGGATACCTTAACATAAAGTACGGCATCGGATTTAGAGGTTTCCCTTCCCCACTTTAGCAAGACGTTCTTTCTGTACGGTCTTCTGTCCATGTTCGCCACTTTGTTCACCCCCGTGTCCGCCTACACGCACTTTTTCCTTTTGCTTCTGATGCGTTTGCTTCAGGGCGTTGCGGTTGCAATTTGTTTCCCTGCCAGTGGTCAGTCCGACTTTTTTTTTCACTCATTTATATTTTTGGGGAGGCGAGTCGGTCACAGCGAAACTTCCTTTCCGAGAATTTTTTTAAAAGTTTTTCAAATAATTATTAAAACAATTTGGTGAGGGGAAATGAGTTGCGTTCCGTTTGTCTTGTATGAGTTTTGGTTTTCCCCTTTTGGTGGCATTATTTCCGAGTGGTGTCCGTTGCGCAGTGCTGGCACTGTCATTGCGCTTCTCTCCTGTCACATTCAGGTGCTTTGTTGTAATGGTTGTCTAATTCCTTTTACCACATCTCATTTTTCACTTTTGCTTCTCACAGTTCGGCCCCATTTTAACGATGCCATTGGCGGGCGAACTGTGCGAGTCGCGTTGGGGTTGGCCGGCACTTTATTACATTCAGGTGGGGGTGGGAAGTGGAGGTTAATGGATTTTTAAAATCTGCATGCTGTGTGCAAATAACCGTTACATTGGGCTTTATACCGTATTCCCTCATTTTTTGTATAAAAAAAATTCAGAATTAATTTTTCACTTTTCCCCTCCGTTTTCAGTCTCTGCTCACCGCCCTTTCTTTTGTCGCATTTTTCGCCTTTTTCCGCGATTCGCCTCGTCATCACAGAAATGTTTCGAGAAGAGAATTGGGCAAAATCTCACGCGGAAAGTCTTCCTCCCACTCGGACGGTTCGGCACGCAGAGAAATCCCTTACGGCGCAATGGTGGACAAAGCAAAATGCCACCATTGGCATTTTTTGGAATTTCTCCAATTTCTTTCATTTTTTACAGTTCCGTGACCCGGCAGTGTGGGGCATCTTTACGTGTACAATGGGCACCACTTTTGGCTTTTACGTTTTCGTGCAGTACGGCCCCATTTATCTGAACAAAGTCCGCTTCGAATTCCCTTCCCCCCTTCCCAATGCATTTATTTTTGTCTAAAGGCCCTCAAATTTGATGTCGAACGCACCGGCTTTGCGGTGGCATTGCCAAGTCTTTTGTCGGTGTTGGCCAAATTCATCGTTGGGCCCGCCAGTGATTATGCGACGTATGTGCTCAATTTGGTTTTTCTGTTACCCTTAATTTGCCACTAATTACCGTTCCTTTGTGAGTCATTCCCCCGTCCTAAAATTTCAGCTTTTTGTCCGACCGTTCCCGTGTCATTTTCTTCGCCACTCTCTCCCAATTTTCGATGGCCCTTTGCTTTTGTGCGTTGGCTCTTCTCCCCTCCGATTCGCCGCGTTGGCTTCTCCAAATGTTTTTCACCGCCGTTACTGTCGCCTGTGGCATAAATTGCGCGGGGGTAATTTAAAAAATAAATTTTATTTTTGTAATTTTATGTTTTAGGTTGGGAAAAGTGTACAATTGGTCAGTGTTATTATGAATTATTACAAAATTAAACATAGAGACTAATATATTTTTTAAATTTCAACAGAAATTTCAACAGAAATTTCTCCCCATTTTTTCAGATTTCGCGTCAATACGCTCCCGTTTTGTCCACGTTCAAGTGATCAAACCAATAATCCTTTTTCCCATTTGTTGCTTCCTCGGTGTTCAGTGTGTTCGCCTGTTCCTGCACCATCATGCTCATCCCCGTGTTGGTCAGTGCGCTGGCGCCCGACAACGAACCGTACCAGGCGAGAAAAGCAATTAATGCACACAAATGCCGATCAGAAAATGATATAACGCCCTTGCTGCTGTTCTGTTTCAGTGGTCTCGCATCTTTCTGATCGCCGCTGCGGTGATTCTCGTCTGTCTGCTGGTGTTCGACTGCACCGCCGAGGCGTCTCCGCGTCCGTGGACAAAGACGGCGACATTTGCCAAACAATCGACAGACGAAGAGGACGTGAAAACGGACGAAAGAAAGGGCCAGATGGAAGAGACGGAAGAGAGACAGACGGAGAAAGAGAGGGGGACGGACAATGGAACGGCACGGACGACGGACACGGCATCGAGAGCGATATAATGAGAGTTGACACCCTGAGGCTCGGGAGCGAAATTCTCGAGCTGCACCAATTTTGATTTTTTTATCATTCGATGAATTTGCCCATCAATTTGGCCAATTAAAAAAATGCGTTCGCTTTCTCATTTTGTGTAATTTGTCACTTACTTTACCATTCTTTTTTTGTTGTTGTGATTTGCTACGCTTAATTTGTAACACTTTTTGTTTTTGATCTCCCCCCCCCCCAATCCCTCACACATTTTTTGCTGAATTTGACATTTTACAGCCCAATTTTGCAGATCAATCAATGCTCATTCATTGTTTTGCTTTACAATTTCATCACTTTGTTTCATTTTTTATTTCTTCTTTTATTGTAACTTTCGTTGGTATTATTTTCCTATTAATATTTTTGTTCAAAATTTTATTCCCTTCAGTTTTTATTTCAATAAAAAATGGTAATAAATTTTGTGAGTGTATTTGTGTAAAGATTTGAGTGTATATAAACAAAAAACACCGGAAAATGAATTGTGAAAATGGCAAATTGGGCAGAAAATGTTGGAAAATCCATAAAAAAAGAGCAATTGAGAAAGAGTTTTGAGGTGAAAGACAGACAAATCCCATCTTTTGGGAAAAGAGGATAAGCCGAAGACTGACTAGTGATCACTGATCGGAAATGATTTCCAATCACAAAATGGATAGGTTTTGTCCCCTGGAAAATTGGGCACAAAGTCGCTATTATATTGTATAATCCAGAGTAAATTGTTTTCTGTTTTAGTGTCCAATTCTCCATAGGATTGACCCACGCTGATCACTGCTTTTCCCTGATCAGGCGGGCTTGGCCCAGTCTGAGGATCAAGGTTAAGTGGGTTTAGTCCTGACTACCGGAGATCATTCCCTGATCAGGTGGGTCGGCTGGGCTTAGCCCGGCCCGCTCGCTGATTAGAGGAGGATCCAATTGGATTTTGATTGCTTGCTTCTAAGCCGGGGGAGTGATGAGATTTCCAATCACAAATCTGGGCAGGCTTGGTGGTCTGCTTCTGACTGATCACAGTTTTGCTTGTCCCCTTCCGTTTTTCCTCTGCTGATCACAGTGACCCCGTTCTTCCTCGCTGTGCCGAGGAAACCGTCGAGTCGGTGTTTTCCCGCTTCAGCGGCAACGGTGGCCTCTGCTGCAGCTGCTGCTGCGAGTGGCGACCGTTGGCGCCGCCATGCCGCACCGCCGTCGTCCGTTGGCGCCGTTCTCCGCCGCTCCCGCGCCGTCCACTCTGAACACTTTCGGAGTCCATGTCGCTGAACTCGTCCGTCAGCGGCGCCCCATGGCCCCGCGGAGGTCTCAGCGGTGGCGGCGGCGGACGATGCGAGCGGTGGTGGGCGTGTGCCGTGACCGAAACGCATTGGTCAGACGCGGCGGACGCGCGCGAGCGGCGTCGCTCATCTGAAATACAATTGTTGGTTTGTCTTTGGCGTTTTATTGCTATTCCCCTGAACTCGCATCGTGCCGGCAGCGGTGGTGGCGGTGGCGGCACTCGCGGTGGCGGAGGAGGCGGAAAGGGCACGTCGTGCCGGAATGCCGCTACATCATCCGCCCCCATGGCGCCGCCGCTTTCCACCGCCCACTCGATGTGATGGCGTGGACGCGGCGGCGGTCGCCCGCGCGGCGGTGGCGGCGGATATTGCCCCTCCGCGTCACATTCGTTCTGTCCACGCCGAACACTCCGGTAGCGCCGCTGGCGACGTAATTCGTCCGCCGCACTTTCGCCAGGCGGAGGGGACGCGTCCAACAAAGGCTGCCGGTGCCGCTTTTTCTTGCCCCATTTTGCGTGCCCATTGTCGCGGTCGTCCAGCGTGGCCAACTTAAAAAGGAGTCAAGAGTCTCGAAGTTCAGGCACGACTTCGGCACATGAAGGCGCAAGTGCCATGTTTGTGTATGCCATTAGTTGGCAACCCGTCCGTACCTCGTCCTCCTCTAGCCCAGTGAAAGCCCTGTTGCGCGCCTGGTCGCGCCGCTCCCTCCGCTCCGCGCGCGGTTCTTCCGCGTCCCATGAGTCCGTTTCGCTCTCCATTCCCTCGTCGTCCTCCTCTGTGCCCATCCACTCTTCGTCTTCCTCCGTGTCTCTGGCCGTCCTGTGCTTCTGCCGCACTCTCTCGCGCCTCCGCCTCCGTCTGTTTCTGTTCCGTCTCTTCCGTCGTCGTTCTTCCTCATCCTCTTCCTCCCCCTCTCCGTTCTGTTGCGCGTCCTTTCGCTGCAAAAGCGCGTTCAGAATGGCGTACAGAATGATGAAGAAGGCGAGCAGTGCAAGGCCAAGTGCGAGCAGCAAATAGGGGAACAGACCTAAATGACGGAAAAATTTACACACAAATTTTAAGAGAAAAAAATTTTATTGTATTTTTTCGTCCCCCCGTGCCCGCGGCACAAATCCCCGTGAAAGCGGAAGCATTCCCCCCAAAAATGCCTGAATTGGCTAGCCAAGGGCGGCATTCATTCATTAATTCATTCACTGCTTGGGCTTTGCTCACCGTCCATGTCCTGGCCCATGTCAATGCCCCACCCGCCCCCTCCTCCGCCAGCGTTTGCCGTCGCGCCCCGCGCCGCGTCATTCGGCTGTGCCGTCCGCTTCTGTTGTTGCTGCAAGACGTTGTTGTTCCACCGTCTTCGATGCTGATGGGTGTGCTCCTCCGCTTCAACAGTCTAAGCACATGACATTCGTCATCTTTTTTGATTTGTCCATTTCTTATTGACAATTTGTCTCTTTTTTTACTAATTCTCCAAGCTCCTTTGTCCATTTTTGTGTATCATTTGTCTTTTTTCTTCCATTTGTCCATCATTTCCATTTGTCCCCCCTTTTGACCCCACCTTCGTCTTCTCCGTGATTGGCCATGCCCTCCTCGTCCGTGTGGTCATCGACGGCGTCCGCTTTTCCTCCGCCGTTGTCAAAGCGGGCGGCAAATGCGTGGAGGACAAAGACCAATGCTTCAGCTTCACTTGAATAATGCCGATGTTCATATCTGTGAGCATTTGCTAAACATTATTATGAGCACTTTTTTATTTTCCTTTTAAAATTCATTTTTTTTATTTAATTATTTTTGGCGCACTTTTTTCCGGCTGATCGGCCGAAATTTGTTGACGAAATACGCGGAGATTTGTTGATCCATCGTTGGGAGAGGCATCTGAAGGGATTTGAATAAAAAAACAGTAAAATAGTCAAATAATCAGAGAATTAAAAAATAAGATCAAATATCCAGAGAACAGATCAGACAAAAAAGCAGATGAGACCAATCTCAAAGTCTGATCAGATCAGTCAAAGACTAGATCAGACCGATAGAAGACATGATCAGAGCAATTGGAGAGATAATCAAATAAAAAAAGATTAAACTGACAATCAGAGAGACATGATCAGTCAAAGAACAGATCAGAGAAACACACTGATCAGAGACTAATGATTTTCCCGAATTCACTTAATCAGTCAGTCACTTGCTTTGGCTCATTGTCAGCAAAATGAGCAGCGACAGAATTGAGCTGCCCGCCGGGTTACGGTATTGTTTGGGTACAGTATGAGGGCAGGAAAGAGATACGGTCGTCGCTGTTGTTGTGGTTGTCCTCAACGGATAATGACGGCGGCACATTTTGTTGAGAATGCCGGCGAATTTGCATCGATTTGCTTTTCTGAGATAAAAGCCAATTTATTTTTTTATTTTTGGGCGAGAGCGGTAATAAAATTTGCAATGTTTTCAATTTCCAAAATTGGGGAGGAATTTTAAGGGCGAAGCGCAAATGAATAGGAGGAGGAGAAGGACCACACTCGCGCGCATAATAAACCCAGTGAATTTGTGTTGTGATCGATTCGCTTCCTTCATGCGGCAGAGGACGGACAAAACGTCAAAGGCCAAGGGCAGCAGCGAAAGGGGACGACGGCGAAGGCAAAGGCCGAGCAGAAACAGGGCACAGCAAAAGCATTGGAGAAGGGCCCAACAATCTGAGGGAGGAAAATGAGAGGGGCAAAAAGGGCACAAAAGGCACCGAAAACGGCACGGCACAGACAAAGGCCGACACTGAACAGGGCGACCAATTGGTGGGCGAGGGACGGCGGCGGAACCGCCGACGACCGATTAAACGGTGGCAAACGGCGGAAAGCGATGGGATTTGGGGCAACAAAATCGACAACGGACAGAGAATCATCAGCAGAAGAAGCAGTTGCTGGAAAGGGGAGACAGTTCAATTATGCCGTAATTAAAAAAACCCGAGACTTTTCTCGATTCGAGACTCTCGAACAGCACTACTCTTCCCGCCCCCTCCTATTCGTTACGTTCACAATTTACTATTTCGTTGCGTACCGTCCACATCATGCGTTGGCTTTTGTCCGTCGTTTGGTGCCGTCGTTCTCCGTCGTGGCCGGGGAATGACCAAAAAACGGGGAACTGATCGGTGGAAAATGCGAGAAATTGGTCAAAGAATGCGGGAAATAATCGGAGAAAAATGCGGGGGAAACGACAAAAAAAGAAACCGGGGAAATTGATTTTGAAAGAATGCTGAGAAGTGATTAGAGAGAAACATGCGGCGAATTAATGAATAAAAAAGGTCAAAGAATGCGGGAAAAAATCAGAGAAAAACGCCGGGGGCGACAGATCGGAGAAGGGATTAGTCATCGATTTAAAAGATGACAAAAAAAGACTGATCAACGGACGGCGCGGCGGAAGTGATCGGAGGCACTGAAAAAGGCGTCGAAAAGTGTCCGAACCGGCGGAAACTCCGCCCGAACCCCGAAAAGGGCAGAGGTGGCAGAAAATGATCAAAATGATCGACCAAAGGGGGGGGGGGCGAAAGGGTGGCGAAGTCGGCAAAATCAAAAAGGGAAGGGACGACAAAATTCGGTGATCGGCGGGGATGGGTTTTACCGTCGTAATCAATCAAATCATTTCATTTCGCATTGCATTTCGTTTCTGTCACCCAAATCAGAGATGAAAAATGCATTTGAATGGAAAGGGGCGAAATTTTGGATCATTTTCGACGGAGGGAAGGAAAAGATTGCTCAGATCAAAGAGTAGAAGAAATAGCAGCAAATCTGAAATGATCAAGCGGAGGAAGTGATCTACGAAAATGATCAGAATGGAAAATTACCAAAAATGATGATAATTACATAGTGATCAGAAGAGGTGACAAAAAACAGTTAAACTGCTGAGCAATCTGAAAAGTGATCAGAGAAATTAATAAAGAAAGAGTTGATAAGCGGAAAAGATGATCAATTGTGATCGGAAGAATAACATAAGATAATAATGAATTGGGGGATTAGCAAGCGGAAAAGGTGATCAGTCGTGAACAGAAAAGGCTAATTAAGGCTAATTAACGTTTTTTCTCTGCAGACGAGCGGAAATTGTTAAAGCGGAAGTGATAAAATGAAAATGTTCTTCTTATTCGCTTGGCAGTTATACGTTGTTTAATTCCTACTAAAGTTTTAAGCTCTGCGATTAAAAGCGGACTTTGCCGCGTCAATGGCCATTTTTGGCCGTTTATGCCAATTTTATCCCCTTTATGATGCCATCGATGAATTCTGCTCATCATTTTTGGCGATGCTAAATTGGAAATTGGAAATCTTTCTATTTTATAAACTTAATTAAGCTGCTAACAGCTTACATATTTTTTTATTTGTATGATTATATTTTCAATTTTTTCATTTTCCATTTTTTTTTTTGCCAACCGCTCAGCCAAATTCAAAAATTGTGTCTGAATTGGCATTACCATTGGACCACCATGAGTAAAAAAAAGGCGACAAGCTGAAAATCCATGGCCAATTATTTTTTGTAGAAGAAAAATACGCCAAAGCAAAAGCAGCAGGAGCATTTTGGGCAGAAAGGGCAATAGCCAATGCCAAATGTATCAAATGGCACAAAAACCCGCCCTTTTCAGGGGAATGTTCCGTGATTATTTGTCCTCACAGTGTCCTTTTGAAAATTGCCAAAATATAAAAAACAATGCCGACGCATTGGTGGCATTGCCATTGGCACCGCCCTCGGTGCCGAAGAGACGGTCGAATTTGCCTTCGTTGCCCCCGGCCCCCGCGGATGCCAATGCCAACGACAGATTTGTTGCGGGGAGGGCGGCATTTAAGCGAATGAAAACATTAAAGCTCTTCATTAGTCGTTTAATCCAAACACAAAATAGAAACGTGCAAAAACCATTTAACTTTGTGCGCGGCATTTCTCTTTCTCACGTTAAATGCCGTCATTTGCCAAAAATGGGGACACAAATTGGCACAGTTTTATTTTAATCTTTGTTGCATCCTATTTGTCCATTCCATTCCTTTTTATTCGGTTCTATTTTAATTTTTGATCATTTCCCATTTTGGCCCCTATTTTCTCCTAATTGTCCCTAATGACCCTTGCTAATTGTCGTATTCCCCAACTTTGCTTTATTCTGCTCTTTACCCTTCTGCTGCTGATCAATTTGGCGCAAAGTGACCAACAATTGAGCAAAGGCATTCTTTTAATTACCTTTAATCATTTCATTTATTACTTTGCCATTTTTGGCGAACAATCGCCGATGGACGCCGAATTAGACACAAATAATGAGCATGAGCAACATTACGGGGACGGAGTGTTCGTCGACGCGGTGCCAATGTATGGCGGTGGTGCCAACATGCCGAAAAGGGCATTCGTCGAGGGACAAAAGATCAACGGGGTAAAAGCGGCAGATAAAGTGCCAAAAGAGTAGGAATGAATTACTTTTCACTAATTTTCAGAAAAAAGGGCCCATTTCCGACGGCACTTTCCGCCCTTTCAGTGTCGCCATTTGGTCGCCTCAGTTTTTGCCGCGACGGAAATGAAACTTTTTAGGGATGAAAATGGACGAGGAAATAAGGAAACGAACGAACGGCGACAGATCTTTCAGCACATTTTTGTCTGTCCATAAAACGCTTAAAAATTGGGTGGAAATTGCCATTTGATTTCAAATAAATATGCGGGATCAGTTTTTGTTCTTTTTTCTTTATCTAATGATCAGAGATCAAGTTCAACAAAAATTGAAAAAAATGCCAAAAGGCAAATCACAAATTAATTGTGGTAATTAAAGAAGGAACAAACAAAACAAAGCTCATCGAAGGGAGGGAGGGCAAAAGTGTTTTGGTAATAGAATAATAAAATAATTGTCAAAATATATATAAATTGAATGGCTCTTTAAAGGAACACCAATTTTTGGGGTCAGCAGATCAATGTTTGCACGGCATTTTGGATGGCACCCCGAATTTTTTTTGGTTAAACCCATCCTCCCCGAATCCCCCTAATGTGGGCATTCAGGCCAACATTCTTCGGCACTTTTATGCCTTAATTGATGGGTCGGAGTGTGTCGCCACTTTCCGTTTGATCAGTAAAATTGCGATTTTCCAATTAAAATGTTTTGCGTCAAAATATATATTAAATTTTAGAATTAGAGTTTCCTGCAAACACTGTTTTTGAGATCGGATTTGGGAATTTGGACGGGTGGAAATGATTTCTTTGGTTTCTCTGCCTTGGCTTTTTTTCTCTGTGCTCTCTCGCTCTCTCTATCTGCGCGTGCCAAACAGTGTCTCGTACCACTCTGCTCGTCTGGCACTCTCCTCAAATGTGCGCACTTTTCCCACCGGCGGTCGATTCCTTTAAATTATCGGATGATCAAACTTGTTTATTTTTCAATTTGCCATCGCTTCTCTCACCTGCTGTCCTTTTTTGTGGCCATCGCTTTGCCAATCAGTGCCCTTTTCGTGGTCGGACTGATCGGAACCGCGTCGATAAACACCCCGGCACTGTAATCGGGGAAATCGTAGTCGAAAGGCGCGACTGAAAAGGGAAAGGAACGGAATTTGATCGGAATACTTTTGGCACTGATCAGATCAGCTGAACTGACACTGATCAGAAAGCGGCGACAATTTCTGCTGGTTGGTCCGTGCCGGCTTCTGCTGCTGACTTTGGAAATGTTTTCGGCATTTGACCACGCTTTCGGTGGATTCTCTCAACAGTAATAAAATGGCACCAATTTGCACAAAAAGAAGGCCCAATGGCATTTTCACGTAAAAGCAATTAGTCGCTTAATTATAGCAAATTAACGGAACAATTAAAAAATGAAACGGAAAAAATCTTCCGATGTGCTGCTGAAAAGTGCTGAATTTCAGTTTCGCGTTTTGTGTGCTCTTTCTCCGGGTGGCACCTTTCGCTTTGTCTGCCGATTGATTTGGGCCAAATTTGGAGACAAAAAATGAAAATGATAAGCCAACCAAATGTGAAAAGTGAACATTGCAATCAATGTCAGCACATTTTTGGAAGGGTTTCTTTCCACGTTTTGGTGATTCAAATAGTCAAAATTATTACGAAAAACGGGAATAATTTATTAATTACCATTCATTAATTAATTACTATTCCCAATATTTGTTTTTGTAATTGTATTTTATTTTGTCTATGGAGTAAATGTGATAAATTCATCACAATTTAATATGTACGGGAACCTCTTTTGGCATTGGAATTTGCTAATTAGGGCCTAATTAGGGAGTGGGTGTTCATTTCCTTTTTTTTCCATTTCCATTTCATTTTGCCTTTGCGAATGGCCAAAGTTTTGCAAAGGATGGGAATGGGAAAGGTGCCAAGAAAGGGAGCGCCCAACTGACTACTGTCCCTTCATTTAAAAATGCATTTAATGGCAAAAAATTAAAAAATTCCGTATTTTGAATTTTGTTAATCTTAATAACTTCTGATTGCGAACAGAAGGGACCAAAAATTAATTTGAATATAATTTTAAAAAATATGGCGGAAATTAATTAGTGCCAAAGAAGACAAAAATGGCAAAAAATGTGGAGAAGCAGTGCCATTATTACTAGGGATGCGATTTTTAGGCAAATGCATAAAATTTTTGCGCACTTAATACGTGTAAATAAGCATGAAAAACGCATTACAATTAGAAGGAAGGCGTAATATGATTGGTTCTAACATTTTAAAATTTCCACTGATTTATTTGTGCCAAATTTTTCGGAAATTCAGTCTCAATTTTCAATGTCCCGTTGCTTTGGGGTATTTTTTATTTTGGTGTTTAAAGCCCAGGGAAAAATTGAAAAATAAACGCGGAAAATGGGATTAAAAACGGAAAAGGTGATCAAGGCGAAAGCATAGGGTAAAGGGCCAAAACTGGGGTCATTTTGGGCAATGCCATCCTTCATTCATTCGTTGGCAAAGTGTCGGGGGAATGACCCAAAAATGGGACGCGAAATAATCGGCGGGGGAAGGGGAGCGATTGGGGTTTGGGCGGAGGGGTCCTCACCGCACCATCGCCGTCGTCATATCCGCTGACCCCTCCTCCCTCCCAGCCCAAATGTGCTCATTTTGCCCCATTCATTGTGCCGTGGCACTTCGTCCCGGTGGGCTGGCACCGATGGACTCTGACCCCGACGCCTCAAAGATTCATCCGATGAGCGGGGTCAGCAGCAGCTCAACGCCAAACACCGCACAAACGATTTGGGGAGGAATACGGTGAGTGGAGGTCATTGGTTACTGTAGCTGGGAGAGAAAATGCCGGAAGGGACACCAATAGATGAATAATGCCAATGCCAATGGCATTTAATCGTTTTTTAAAAATTTATTTAATCAACAACAAAATTTGGCATATGCCAAAAACAACAATGTGGCAAGAGAAGAGAAAGAAGCTCAAAGTGACGGGAACAGAGATCAGATCACAGCAGCGGAACACGGGGAAGAGACAATGAGGAAAAAATTGATTGATTATCGATTGATTGGTTAAACGATCGGAGACATTGATTGAGCGATCAGTTGGGTCAATTCCGCTGTGTAAATTCCATATCAAGCCACCACAGATTGTCGTTAAATGTGCGCAACTTTTCCGACAAACGATGCCTTTAATTTTTTGAATTTTTTTGAGTAATTTTTTGCTTTTTTGTACCTTCTTTTGCCGTCTTCGACAGTCGAAGTGATTGGCACCGAATCGACGAACACTCCCGAGCTGTAGTCGGTGGTGTCCCGATGGTGATTTTGGTGCAAGTGATCAGCAGCGGAAGCAGCTGAACTGATCAAAATTTAGTGGAAAATGGCAAAAATTAAAAAGTGCCGAAAAAAGAGAAAAATTCCAGGGGTAATTAAATGGGCTAAAAAATATCCGACTGAACGAAGTGCCAATTTTGTAATATAAAAAATGATAAACACACAACAACTGAACTGACCTTCTTGCCGATCTCTGCGCAAAGTCCGCGCAGTGCCAAAGGCGAAAAGGCACAAAAAGAAAATTGGGACAAAAAGTGAAAGGGACGAAAAGGGAAAGGGAAAAGAGAATGATGGCATTTTTAAAGAAGAAAAGGCTAAAATAAAAAATTAATTAATTATAATAAAAAAAATAAAAAATAAAAATAAAATGAATGGGAAATGCAAACGGAAAAAACACTGAATGATAAATGATAAGGACAGAAGAAATTTAAAAAAAAAAAGAAATTATCAAAAGTGGGAGTCCCCAGCCCAAAAACGCAATCTCGGCGACTCGCACTCGTCCATTTTCGACGCTGGGGCGTGAGTTTTGCCGTTATTATAATTTCATTACATTTGTCTTCCGCCCCCTTTGGTTCAGTTGCATTTCGTTGAACCCGCACTTTGTCAAGCTGGTCAGTTGGTACGACGAGTTCGGCTACTCCTGCCGTCTGATCGATCTGATCACTCACTGTGCTTCCAAGGCATAGAAAGACGACGCGCAGAAGGAGGAGGAAAAGAGAAATATGCTAATTTTGACTTTTTGTTTTCTAATCTTACATTTTGGGTTTTGTTTTAACTTGTCGAAACGTGGAATTGCTAATGTCCATACCAGGGATGGCACGGAATTCCGACTTCCGACATTTTTGGGGCCTCGGAATTCCGACTTCCGAAATTTTTGATGAAAAGTCGGAATTTTTTTGAGTTTTTTTTCAAAAAATTAGCAATTTTTGTACAATTTATGTTAATAAATTGCAAAGAAATTTTCAATTTTTTTTCCGACGGCACCTATCGGCACCGCCGGACTCAAAAAAACTTAATTTTCTTGAAAATTTGCTCAAAATCGCTAAATTTTCCATTTTTTGGACAAAATTTGTTAACAATTTACATTAAAAATTACAAAATTTTTCCCGGCGGCGCATATCGGCACCGCCGGACCCTTCCTTCCCCACAGTTTCTCAAATTCTCTTTGGATAAAGCGCGCCGCAAAAAAAGGGTGTAACTTTCCCAAAAAAAATCCAAAATAATGTAAAATTACTTAAAATATTTTGATCTTTTTAAAAAATATAGAAATAAATTAAAAACAGTTTGAAATTACCTTTTACATGGTTAAAAATTTAGCCTATTAAATATTTTTTAAAAAATTTATTATATTTTTTTTTGAAAAATTCCGACTTCCGAAAATTTTTGGGGTCGGAATTCCGACTTCCGAAAATTTTTGGGGTCGGAATTCCGACTTCCGAAAATTTTTGGGGCATCGGAATTCCGACTTCCGAAAATTTTTAGTGCCTCGGAACTCCATCCCTGGTCCATACATAACAGGTTTCAGCCTTTTCCGTTACTTTGATAAACGATGATTGAGAAATTTATTTATTTTTTTAATCAAAAAGAGTACATGAATTAAAAATTAATTGTGTTAAGTGAACTGTTGAGATTGTGAAAATGATGGGACTATAAAAGAAATGGCATTTTTCCCGTATTTATTCGACTTTCCAATAATTGGAGTCCAAATCATGGGTGTTGTGGTTGTTGTTGGGCCGCCACCAGCAGGGCTTGCTATGTCTTCCGATTTCCGATCACTGATCAGAGATTGACCCTCCGCTGCCGGGTGGGGGGGGGGGAGACGGGGGGAGTGACTTGGCGAGTGACGTGTGTGATGCTGGTGCTGGCGGTGGTGGTGGTGGTGGTGGTGGTGGTGGTGTGGCGCTGCCCAGCACTGCACCACCGCGAGGAGGTGGTGGTGGCGATGGATGGGGTGGAGATGCGCAAGGGCCTCCCCTACCCCCTCCACCCTTTTTGGGATGCCCCTCCCCCCAGGGCATGGCACCGCCGGGGACCGACCGACCGACCGAACCCCCGTCGTAATAATGCGCGGCTTTGGGGCCTTTGATTGCAAATTGGGTGGTGGTGCGGGGTCTGTCGTCGTCGTCAATTGTGTGCTGTGTGTGTGATGATCCACCTCCACCACCGCCAACTTAACTACACAAACCCATCGTTTGACTCTCCGCTTTCCTTTGAAATGCCGCCCCCGGCGATGCCCACCCCGAGGGAATGCCCTCCCCGCCAACAATTGGGTCATTTCTTCCGTCGCTGACCGAGTAGCCAATCCCCTCCCCCCTCCCCCAACCAACCCATTCATTCATTCTCGTCCGACCATTCATCGGCATGGAGTGACCCCAATTTAGGCCTTTTGGGAAATGGGACAGTGCCGGCGCTGTCCCGACCGCACCTGGCACCACCGATGGCATTTCGCATAACATTTCATTTTTTAGCATTAACGCAATTTTAATTGCTTTTTTTTTGCGGGGGGGGGGAATTGGAAAGAAACGCGACAAAAATGGAAATGCCATGGCTTAAGTCATTAAGAAGACACAAATTAGCTAATCAATTGGCATATCAATTAATTTTGATGATACAGAAGAACACTTCGAATGCCTTTTATCGTCAAAATTGAGTCATTTGCCTTCTCTCTCCCTTTCATTTCGTCCCTTTTTCTTCTTTTATTGGCACCGCGTCGATGAACGCCTCCGAGTTGTAGCAGTACGGGTCCGTGTAGCTGCAATTTGCCGAAGTGTCGCCGCTGTCGTCAGCCATTTCGCCGCCGGCATTTTCCATTGCTTCCTTTTGTTGGTGCCGTCGATGACGTGGCATTCCACCGGTGGACAAAAAGGGGACGAGTGCCAGCAAAACAACGAAAAGAACAAATGGGGGCGACGAATTGCGGCACATTTGTGCCAGTGGAAATAATTAAATGATGGGTTTTGTCTTTCTGATCAGTTGGGTAAGCAGTCAAAAACCGATAGAACATTTTGGTTTAAAATTAAATGCAAAAATAAAAATTGGCATTCTATTTGCCGATTAAGTTCATTCAACTAAAGATGATAGGCATGTCCGATCAGTTAACTTTTCAAAGGCTTTAAGAATGGTTTCTTGTAGTTTAAGTCTGATCAGGCATATTTTCTTTCCGCCGATCAGTCAAATGAATTCGATCAGCATGCTTTTTTCCAGTGATCAGTCCCCCCCCCCCCTCCATATGGCATGATCCGCATCAATGAAAGTCCCCACCCTCCCTCCTTTGTCCATATGCTGTCATAATCCGTTTGATCATATTCCCACATTTTCACTCTACAACATCTGCTGAATTCTTTTGCTGCTCTCCGTTTTGATCAAAATTGAAAAAAGTCAGCAACAATTCCGTTTTTGCTCAGCTGATCGTTTTGAGTTGTCATTTATATAAAATATTATTTTTTACAGTATTTTGCCTTTAATTACTTCTCAATCGTATCTCACCGCTAAAATCAAAAAATCTCCTTCTTTTTTTCTAATTGGAGTAATTAACACTGCCTATTGTAGTTAATTAACTAATTTGCTTTCCTAATTATTCGCCCAATTTCATAATTGATTTAGCATTTTCCTTAATACTTTATGTTCCCTCGGGCGTCATTTTCTTTGCCTTTTCGTTTTGCGCGACGATTAATCACAAAATTCGGTGATTCGACGGAATGAATGAATAATAAAACATTGCGCGAATTCCTCCACCGATTGTTTGGCAACATTTTGCGAAAATAAATTTTAAAAAAAGAGGAAAAACGAAAAGCGAAGGAAAAAGGAAGAAATTGTGAAGAAACTATAAACATTTATCGTAATCGAAGCCAAAAATGATGGAATTGAAGTCAGAGGTGTACTGTAATGAAAGAGAGACAAAGAAGTGATGAGCAAAAGGAAAGAAAGGTACAGTATGGCAAAACTGGGCATTAGCGAAGCACTACGGTAATTTGTACATTTGGGAGAGTTCATTAAAAAGGTGGATAAATTATAAACAGAGATCAAAGTGGGCGAATCGATTGACGGGAGAATTATGGCAATCCGTTTGAGAACTATGGATTCATTAAACTGATCAGAACCATTGAATCGTCCTCTGATCGGTCTCTTGCTGCTGGTCAGCCGAGTAATTGAACCCTCGCTTGGCTACCGTAATCAACCAGTAGTAAATCGGTTGATTGCATTTTACGGTCATTGATTGGCTACTGCTTTTGCGCTGATTACAGTCCCTGCTCCGTCCCCCGTCTCTCTCTCTTTTATCTTCGCCGTCTCTCCGCCGTTCTGCTGAACAGTGATTCGTACCATTCCCTCCGCGCTTTTGATTCGTCAAAAAATCTGCGCAGCTTTTTCGTCGGGTACCTTAAAATTTTGAAAATTGGACTGTCATTTTGCCAATTTTCCCCCCTTTTTTAAAAAAATCGAAAATTCGTCCGTCGCTTTGCCAACATTCTCTTTTTCCTCACCTATTCGTCCGTTTGTACGCCTTTCCGTCCTCATTTGTCTGTGGTGTTTTGGCACTTTCGTCCCCATTTTTGGCGATTGGCACCGCGTCAACAAAAACGCCGATACTGTAATCATCGTCCACACGATAATCGTACTCGTCACTGCTGTTTGGATCAGTTGCTGAAAACGTGATAATTAAGTGCCGAATTTGGGGACAATGAATCTGATTGACTCCCAGCAAATTTTGACAAATTACCCGCCTAATTGCTTCCTAATTAGCCGTTTACCTACGCCTAATCCTTCCTTCTGATCAGCCAATTATTAATTTTCCAATTTATATGTGCCACCTTTTTTCTGCGTGTTGTGTTGGCGTCGCGCGATGGCCCCGTCGGTGGAGGACAAAAAGAGGGAGAAAAAAGTGAGCAAAACGGCGACGAGAAAAATTGGATGAATTGCGATGGAAAACATTGGGGGAATGAAATGCGAAATTTGCTAAAATTTAATGGTTTACAATTTAAAAAATTTGACGCAAAAACTGACAATTTTTTGGGGGCGAAAGGCAAAAAACTTCCGCCTTTTTTAACGAAACGTTTCAATTGGAAAATGAGAACGAATCAGCAGAAAAACATATTATTTTTAAGAATAAAATAAACATAGTTTTTTATTTAAAATAAAATAATAAATAAATGAAATAATATTTTTTAAATGTAATTTTTCAATTTCTACGAAAACTTCAACCCCCGCGGCGAAAATGGACAAAAAGTGAGGGAGGGAGAGGGTCATATGAGAAGGGGGGGGAGGGACATCAGCAGAACGGACCAAGGACACACAGCCCATCATATGGCAACAAATTTGGTTTTGTTTTAGCCTTTAAGATAACATAATGCATGTACAATACCTGGTAATAGTAGGGATGGTTGCCCCCATTTTTCGGAGAAATGTGTTTTGAACTCGGTAATTGGGACCAATGTTGAGAAATTGCATCATTGCATTCAGTAAGTAAATGTCCATCAAAATGTTAAAAATTTATATATCCCAATTTATTTTATCAATAAATCGCCATTAAATAAAGAAAACCAAATGGGAGTACTTTTTACAAATGCCAATGTTCGGCAGAGAATCGTCAAATGAAAGTGCCATTTAAAAATTAAGCAAATATCGGCAGAAATGCGTCGAGATTCGAGAGCCAAAAAAAAAAAATTATTTTTCGAAATCGGAGCGAGAATCTCAGGGTCAGCAAAACGTGCCGAAAGTGGCGAACAAAACCGCCGGGATTTAATAATTTCTGGCACATGAGCAGAACACCAACACCCAGCAGATGATGGGGGGGGGAAACTAAAATTTTGGGGAATTTATGGGGGGAGGGAGGGGAGGAGAGGAAGGAGTACCCTCCAATTTGAACAGCACAAAGTGCGGAATTGGAAAAGTAATCGCCCAATCGAAGGCAAAACGGAGCAAAACAAAAACAACAAAACAACACCATTCATTTATTTGTTGTTTTGAGTTGGGCATTTTGGGAGTCACTTTCACAGGGGAAAAGTGGCGAAGGCCAAAAAAACAATTCGAAGGTCGGAAAAGAGAAAAAAAGCGGGAAAATGGGGGAATTACGGAAAACGGAGGAAAAGGCAAAAAAAGGGAAAGAGTGGGGGGGGGGAAATGGATTTGGTGTTTTGGTGTTGTTTCGAGAATGTCCATGAAGGTCATCCATTATTCACGCACTTTGGCATTGCTGATCAATGACCACAGATCAGTAGGGCACCAAATTTAAATGTTTTTTATCCAAAATTCGAAACCAAAGTTTCCGAATTGAATGAAATTTTGTATAAAGCAAAAAGAACAAAGCTAACATTTTGAAGCCGATAATTTCATGCCGTTTTCCTTCGTTTGATGGTTTATTTGGTCACCAGTGGAAACAACAACGAGCAGTTCAGTGAAAATTGTTAAACAACAAATTTGATAAGAAATGAATGGAAGCGAAAACAGAAAAGGGGCGACCGATCAATCAGTTTTATGATCAGTGATCGGCTAAATGAATGACACAGACACTTTGCCAATGAATGAGCGGAGCCAACGCCAAACCGAAACGAATCATCGGAATGGCCAACTTCCGCCCATTTGTGGGCCCCGTCGGCGAACTTTCGCAACATTCCCCCCCCCCCCTCTTCTGATCACATGTCGCGCGCGACTGATCACTTGGCGAAAATGGACCCCAAAATGATGGGCGAAGGTCGTTTCACTCGTAAATGATCCAATTCTTTTTCCCCTTTTTTATTTTCCTTTTTCGGCCGTTTGTATTTATTTTTTGGGCCTTCCCCCAACAAAACCTGTCCTTCCGCTTGTCCCAAACACAACAACAATTTACAAGCAATGGCAATGTTTGGCGTTTGGAGGGACAAAAAAAGCGAAAAAAAGAGAGGAAAATAATGGACAAAAATGGAAACATAATGATAATTAGTAACTCATAATCTAATTAATTAAATATTCAAATGATGGAAAGAAATAAATGAAAGTGAAAGGCGTCGGCGAATTTTTGGTTATTTCGCCCCGGGGGAAAGAGCGCCAACGAAACGCGAATGAATCTTCGGCGCGGCTGGTCAATTGCACAAGGGTTGGGTGGATGGATCATCACCAGCGCCAGCATCATCAGCAGACCAGTGACATGGGTTCGATGGGACGGGAGGGATTTATAAGGGGGGGGGAGGGAGGGATCGGGAAAATCCGGATTTAGGCGGGAGGAGCATCCATTGACTGACTGACCAATCGCCAGCAGCAGCAACCTGCTGCTGATCAGCATCATCCTGCGCCTGCCCCTGCGCTGATCAGTGCCGCCCTCTGCTGATCACTTCTATCCCTTCGTCCGTCGTCATCGCACCCCCCCCCTAAGCTTTGATCAGTCGGATCATCGCGCCAGCGCCAAAAGCGCATGCAGCATAATCTCTCTGCCTCATGTCAGGTTGATCAGCAGACCAAAGATGCTTCTGCCGCCGCGCGTTTAGCGACGACTGTCACTGGAAGACACAAAACGCCCGGGGCAATGCAACGACGGCGGAAGGAAAAGGAAGGGACGATGGGGACGAAGACGGACGGACAGAAGAAAAGGGAAGAGAGCGGAGGTGGGGCGGGGTACGGACTTGCGTTATCACACACACACACAACAAGTAATTAATTAATTAAAACATTGTTGCAGGCGAACGGGATTTGCGCGTGTAAATGAGAAGGGTAATTAGGGGGGGGGGGGTGCTATTGCTAATAGTCGCCTCGCAGAAGACATGGACAAATGCTAAAAACCCCAAACAAATTCTCTTCTATAATCAAGGCAAATTGCTCACAATGCTTTCAAAAATAGCTCAATGGAAAAATTGGACCCTATTAAAATATGCAATTTTTTAAACATAGCCTGGGCGACGCCCCCAAGCAGTACAAAAACAAAACCCATCGAATGAATGTTTTCCTCAAATTACATGCGTCAATTCGTCAAATAAATAAATAAATGTTTAAATTATAAGTTATTGCACAGTCCCCTCGTCGATGATCCGTCAAAACGGGCCAACTCGCGCTCCAAAATTCTGACGCGCTGCTCCAAAAGTGGCATCGACTCGGACCGTTGTTTCTCGAAGGACAACGCGTTCACCAACTCCTTCTCGCTCAGTTCCTTCTTTAGTAGCCGTTTTTCCAGTTGTTGCTTTGCGTGCCTAAATGGCAAATGAATTGTGAGACAATGTTCATTTAAACATCACAATGCCAAGAGCAAAGAATTTAAAAATCAGGACCAGCCGATTCGAGATGGACCTTTACAGATGTTAGAAATTTTTCAAAAAAAAAATTCTTAGAAATTATTATTGTAAGGAATTGTAAGAAAAAAGAATTTTCGATAAATTTGTGGTGAATTGATAGGATTAAAAAAAAATCTAAAAAATCGCTGAAATTTTTTCAATTTTTTTTCTCAAGAATTTCGTGTTAGTAAATTTCAGAGGGGGGGGGGGGGGGGGTCGCGCTCGAGCAGCTCACGTCCGGGGATGCCTTTGCTCACATGTTCATGGTGTGCAGATTCTCCTGGAAAATGTTGTACTCCGCCGGCCGTTCCTTGGCCCATTGTTTCGCGTGTGTCCTCTCCAATTCCTCCACAATGTGAAGCCGTTCCAACAGACTTTTCTTCTCACTCAACAGCTCCTCCAACTCATTTTTCACTGCAAACAGAACAGCTTAAGGGGAAATGATAATAAAAAGAGAGAATATTGGTTAATTAATTGGAAAATGAAATAAACAAAGAAAAAACCCCCAAATACAACATTAACAGGTAAACCCTTAAAAAAAACATGGCAAAATCAAATAATACTGAAAAAACGGTCGTAAATTTATGAAAATTTTGTTTTATGGGAGTGGGGGTCAAGTTCTTTTTATCGTTACCCTTTTCGTGCGTGTTACGAAAAAACATTGGCATCCCTTTTTTGGTTATTACGATATAAAATTAAATTGTCACATTTTCATACCCAAAGTCGGCCCAGTCAATTCTTTTCCGTTGTGCAACACCAAAAGTTTGTCCTTTTCATCGACCATTTTCTTCAACCGTTCATTTTCACGCCGAAGAGTGCCATTGTCGGTGTGCAATATTGACAATTGTTCCTCTAATTTTGACTTTCCATCAATCACCTTAACAAAGCAATGAAAATCCAAAAAATGGCAACAAAAATGGACCTCGGCAAAGAGGGAATTGCCCTGCGCCGCCGTTTTAGCTTCGTTGCCCAATTTGAGTTGCTGTAGCTCGACTTGAAGCAGTGCCATCTCCTCAACCTGAAAGGGCACCACTCAACGGCACAATGCCAACAATCCAAACAATGCCTTTTCGTTGTATCTTCTGTTGAACTCCTCCTCCTGCACTTTCATTTTGCTCTTCAGCTCCCGAACTTTGGCCTTGTACTGCCCAACTTGGTCTTCCAATTTGCGCGTTTCCTGCAAAAAATAGAAAAATTATGTCTTTTCTCAGTGGGGCGATTAAAATTTCGACCCAAGAAGATGCAAAATAAATGGACTATTTTCTCATACTTTACAAAATTTTGGAGTCCCGATCCACCTTCGAGTTTTTTTTTCTGATTGCGTAAACATGCACCGTACCTTTCGGAGTTGTTCCACCGCGTCCGAATCGTCCCGTGACATTCGAATCATGGCGCTTTGCTCTTCCACCAGTTTCTCGAGTTGTTGTTGCTTGATGTCCGCCTCGTCCAGCTCAAATTGCAAGGTGAGTACACTTTCCTGTGCATTCGCGGCCTTCGACTCCGCGTCCTGCAGCTTCCTAGCCATGTTGGCATTCTGTGACTCCATCGCCTGCACTTGGTCCTCCAAGAGTTGGATGCGTTCGGCATTCGGTGCGATTTGTGTCTGCAACCTAAAAAAGGTAATAATTTGCAACTATGTCGCGCCATTGGGATTTGTAACAATCATTTGATTAGTAGTTTATCGAAATGTTTAAAAATACGATTTTTCATGCTTTTTGAAGAGCAATAATGTATAACAAAAACTTTTTAGGAAGCATTTTTTACCCATCTTCTCGCTGAATAAATCTCTCTACCACTTTAAATAGCTTCTATGAAAAATAATTGATGCTTTATTCGGAAGGAGATTTAGGAACATTATAAAAATCAGGGCCCGAATTTTGAAAGTAACTGGAACGGGCC
Organism: Heterodera glycines; assembly: GCA_004148225.2. Classification (NCBI taxonomy): domain Eukaryota; kingdom Metazoa; phylum Nematoda; class Chromadorea; order Rhabditida; family Heteroderidae; genus Heterodera; species Heterodera glycines. The sequence continues at coordinate 10,080,569 of CP049706.1, forward strand.
CGCACGGTAAAAGCCACCGGGCTCAATTTAAAAATTTTTTGATAATTCATCGCCCGCAAATGTCGGGGAACAATTTGAAAAGACGAAGAAATTTGTGTTTTTGCTTCTACCTTTCGATATTCTTCAACAGATTGTTGTTTTCGCGTTCCTTCTGCTGACACAACTCTTCCGCCTTGTCTTTCTCGCGACCGAACACATCGCGAATTTGACGAAGAGCCTTCACTTCCCTCTCAAGCGCATGGATTCGGACTACTTCTTCACCTCTCGAAGACGTAACGACCTAAAAAAGTGCATTTAAATTAGGGTTACACGAATTTTTTTTTTTTGGGCTATGAATCCAGTCCGGCCACTCACAATCAGCACACGTACTTGCATTCGTAAGACCCCACGGACCTTGAGAATTGGACTGTTTCCGCTAGGGAAAAACGACTTTCTGGCCGAATTGAACTTCGGCGTTTGTGCAAAGTTGAGCGAGCTGTGCCGACGCCGTTCGCCATTCTCTTTGTCCTCCTCTTTGATGTCGCTGTGCAACAGTTTGGGCCATGGAGCGAAAGTCCAACAGCGACGGTCGTCGAGACATTCAATCTGAAACAAATCCAAGGACAAAAATGAGTATTTGCAGGATGAAACTTACGACAGTGGCAAAGTGCCGTTGATGTTTGTCCTCCAACCGTTCACAAATGGTCGAAAATGCCTCCGTTTGGAGTAAACGGAAAGTGTATAGCATAGCCAAATGAATCTTAGGGTCAAAAAAAAGTGAAAGAACAAAAACTGGGTGCCACTTTGGTCGCCTCGGACAAATCCCCACTCTCCGCAGCCTCGGGACGCAAATGCGAATGAAACTCCTCATCCAAACCGTGCGCAATGATATCAATGGCATTGCGAAAACCAAAGTTAGGGTCGTCAATGAAAGTGAGTGTGCCGGACTTCCTGGTGAGAAAAGCAAAGTAAAAAGATGGAAGGAAAACGAATAATAAAAGTACATGTAATTGGCTAAAATTGGCATCAAATTGCGCACTTCCTTCAGCGATTGGCAGTCTTCCAGGCCAATTCTGGCCGCCAATAAATTATACTAAATTGAAAACACTGCAAAAAGAGAATCGCATTTTACTAACAAATGCCAAAATAGCAGCGATATTGGCGTCGTCCATGTGGCGAGCAGTGAGTGATGTGTCTGTCGATGGAGTTTTATTCTCAATTTTTGTAAGGGCCCAAATGTTTTGAATTTATCCAATCTTTCTTGAATTACCTGGGGAGATGAATTGTATGAAAATAGCTTATTAGATAGAGTTAGTTAGTTAGTTGCCGTCGAATTTACACGTTTTTAAGTAGGATTTAACTTTTTTAAGAAAAAAAAATTATAAAGTTTAAATTTGAAAAAAAATAATAAAAATAAAACATTTTGACAAACACATTGACTTTTCTTTTTAAAATTTAAAAAAAACCTCCTAATTTTTTGTGTAAAGCGCCTAAAAACTTATTTTCTTCTTCTTACCAATAATTCAGGAAAAATAGGATAAATTCAAAACATTTGGGCCCTTACAAAAATTGAGAATAAAACTCTGCATCGACAGACACATCACTCACTGCTCGCCACATGGACGACGCCAATATCGCTGCTATTTTGGCATTTGTTAGTAAAATGCGATTCTCTTTTTGCAGTGTTTTCAATTTAGTATAATTTATTGGCGGCCAGAATTGGCCTGGAAGACTGCCAATCGCTGAAGGAAGTGCGCAATTTGATGCCAATTTTAGCCAATTACATGTACTTTTATTATTCGTTTTCCTTCCATCTTTTTACTTTGCTTTTCTCACCAGGAAGTCCGGCACACTCACTTTCATTGACGACCCTAACTTTGGTTTTCGCAATGCCATTGATATCATTGCGCACGGTTTGGATGAGGAGTTTCATTCGCATTTGCGTCCCGAGGCTGCGGAGAGTGGGGATTTGTCCGAGGCGACCAAAGTGGCACCCAGTTTTTGTTCTTTCACTTTTTTTTGACCCTAAGATTCATTTGGCTATGCTATACACTTTCCGTTTACTCCAAACGGAGGCATTTTCGACCATTTGTGAACGGTTGGAGGACAAACATCAACGGCACTTTGCCACTGTCGTAAGTTTCATCCTGCAAATACTCATTTTTGTCCTTGGATTTGTTTCAGATTGAATGTCTCGACGACCGTCGCTGTTGGACTTTCGCTCCATGGCCCAAACTGTTGCACAGCGACATCAAAGAGGAGGACAAAGAGAATGGCGAACGGCGTCGGCACAGCTCGCTCAACTTTGCACAAACGCCGAAGTTCAATTCGGCCAGAAAGTCGTTTTTCCCTAGCGGAAACAGTCCAATTCTCAAGGTCCGTGGGGTCTTACGAATGCAAGTACGTGTGCTGATTGTGAGCGGATGGATTAATTTGAAGCAATAATTATGTTTGTTACATAAAGTTACCCCAATTTTCTCTTTTTGCAAAAGCTATATTATTTAATTCTAAAAAGTCTAATACCAGTCCTGATTTTCTTGGCTTTTCTTTGCTTTGTCTCAACTCTTGGGGTCAATTCTCAAATTTCAAAAATATTGATTCTCGAGCAACCCTAATTTTAAGATTTTTCCCAGGTCGTTTCGTCACCGCGAGGCGAAGAAGTAGTCCGAATCCATGCGCTTGAGAGGGAGGTGAAGTCATTGCGCGCAATTCGCGACATTTTTGGCCAAGAAAAGGACAGAGCCGAGGAATTGTGTCAGCAGAAGGAACGCGAGAACAACAATCTGTTGAAGAAAATTGAGAGGTATAAATTGGGGACAGGTGGTTTATTCATTTTCGGCACCAAATGCCTGGTTAAGTGTAAGTCGGATTTTTCAAAAAAGAAAAAGGCGTGCCATTGCCGGTACATAGCCCTACTTAAACGAACTTGGCATTTCGCACTATTTGTTGTTGCTTTATGTACGGTGAATTACATTTTCAGGTTGCAGGCACAAATCACATTCATCGCACCGAATGCCGAACGCGTCCCACTTTTGGAGGACCAAGTGCAGGCGATGGAGTCACAGAATGCCAACATGGCCAAGAATGCGGAGAAATTCGCGGCCGACCTGCAGTTTGAGTTGAAAAAGATGGACATCAAACATGATCACTTGGAGAAGATGGTGGAAGAGCAAAGCGCCATGATTCGAATGTCACGGGACGATTCGGACGCGGTGGAACAACTCCGAAAGGTACGGTGCATGTTTACGCAATCAGAAAAAAAAACTCGAAGGTGGATCGGGACTCCAAAATTTTGTAAAGTATGAGAAAATAGTCCATTTATTTTGCATCTTCTTGGGTCGAAATTTTAATCGCCCCACTGAGAAATGACATAATTTTTTTATTTTTTGCAGGAAACGCGCAAATTGGAAGACCAAGTTGGGCAGTACAAGGCCAAAGTTCGGGAGCTGAAGAGCAAAATGAAAGTGCAGGAGGAGGAGTTCAACAGAAGATACAACGAAAAGGCATTGTTCGGATTGTTGGCATTGTGCCGTTGAGTGGTGCCCTTTCAGGTTGAGGAGATGGCACTGCTTCAAGTCGAGCTACAGCAACTCAAATTGGGCAACGAAGCTAAAACGGCGGCGCAGGGCAATTCCCTCTTTGCCGAGGTCCATTTTTGTTGCCATTTTTTGTGTTTTTAACTCTATTTTTTAAACTTATTTGATTTTTTCAGATCGTTTCTTTGACTGATGTTCTCGGCGTTGCCTTTCGGCCCTGTCCAAATGCGCGATATATGCTTCAGAATGAATTTGAGCCGTCCGTGCTGCTGAATGTCATGCTCAGTCCCGAAACCGACTCCGTTTGATTTATTGTTGTTCTTTCCCCTAAAAATGTTTGCCATGATATTTTATCTTGTCTTTGCGCAAATTGCGGCCGTGATCCCAGCTTTAATTGCTTATCATTCCAACATTTTTTATACTCATTTGATGTTTTTTCGCTATTTGAGAAAAAATTTTTGTATTCCTATTTCAAATGGCAATTGTTTGTTGTCATTTTACCTTTACTAATTCAAAATTTCTTTTTCTATAATTTTTTCATTGTTTTTATGATTTTTCTCTGATGGGTAATTTCTTTGGCATTCGGACAAAAGCGAACAGATCTCCGCCAGCGGTAACTGATCATGACCGAACGACCTTGGTAAGTACAAACGATTACAAAAAACTTTGACTTATAAGCCGGAATTTTAAGGGTCCGCTTTCAGTGAGTACTTTGCTGATTGTGACAATTTTAAGATTCTGGACAAAGTTTTGTCGACGCGCTCCCGAAATGATTATAGTTTAAGAACACAGAATTTTTGCAATATTTAGGAGAAAATTGAGTCCAACATTTGTTAATTGCATGGCATTGTTTTATATAAATGCAGTTGCATCAATTTTCAGTCGTTGAAAATGCAGCGCGACAAATTGCGCCAAGCGTATCAACGGTACGAGCGCAACATCGCCAAGGACGCGGAGAGAGCGCGGGCACTGCTCAGAGACGGACGCAAAGAGTGAGCAAATGGGGAACGGATGCTAATGAGGAAAAGCACACAGTGACAAACTCACCACCCCCTTTGAAGCCGAGCATTGTTACTGTTGAAAAGGAAGCGCTTCCAGGAGACGATGATCAATCGGATCGGCGGATTCATGGAGCAGGTGGAGCGGACGATCACCGACATGGAAATGGCACAGATCAACAGGGAAGTGTTCGACAACCTTCGGCTTGGCACCGAGGCATTGAAGGCACTGAACGAGGCAGGCACTTTCGGAATAATTGACCCGCTCACATTGCCAACTATTCCTAGAAAATTTGAAAATTTCTTTTAGACAATTTCTTTGGACGAAGTTGAACGTTTAATGGAGGAGAGCAAAGAGGCGCAAGAGTTTCAGGAGGTCCTTTCTAAGATAGAGTCAATATTTTGTGTTGTTATTGCCCTCTGTCTCGCTGATTTCCAGGAATTGTCCACCATGTTGGGCCAACAAATGTCGGAGGAGGACAACGACATGGTGGAGGAAGAGTTCGAGCGAATGCTCTCCGAACAAATGCCGGCAGTGCCAACAGAGCAACCGACGGACACAAAAGAGGGACGGAAAACAGCGGACGAAGAGAGGACAAAGGGTACGGTGAATGGGGTGGGGTAACTTATTGTGGGATTTGTTGGTCACTTATCATAAAATGGAATGTACCCATTGGGGGAGGGGCAACAAATTACGTATTGTCCGCTTTTTTACATTTTAGAAAATTTTCGGTTGAATTTTGCATGTGAACATTGATTAAATTAAAAATTTAATGTCTCTCGGTTCCTTAAATGAAAGAAGAAATTTATTATTAGAAAAATGTAAAGAATTTCTATTTATTGCTCAATTATTTTCGCTTAATTACCTTTTTGGAATGGCATTATCAGTGATTTACGACTTCTTTTTTATTTTAATTTACTATGATTCGTTTTCACTTCACTTATTTTTTAGAGGAGAAGGAGCCAAAACGACGGAGGGAGGGGGTGGCGCAGGAGGCGACCTAAAGGCGTCGGCACTTCAAATTGGTGCCATCGACGGGTCGGACAAATGCCAAAGACAGTGGCCATCGGCTGCTTTTGACGGTGTGGTCGGATGAAAAGTGCCTTTTGGTTGTGAATGGACAGACTCATAAGGGAAACCGAACGAACCCAATCAATCAATCGCATTTTTCATTTGCTGGTAACCAATTTCAGAATGTGTGTAATTAATAAATAATTTGGTGCCTAAATTGAATTGTTTCAAGGTTCCTTGGCCATCCATTTCGCGCACTTTCAGCAAGTGGTCCAATCCATCGCCGTCCAGTCACTGCTCGCGCTCAACCAATTGCCGTCCCCGTCGGATACCATCCTTGACGAGGTGCAGCAGTTGTGCCAATCGCAAACAGTGGCGGGCAGTCAAGCGCTGAAGCAGAGCTGCTGGTTGGCATTCGGAGCGCTGGTCAACGAAGTGTGCCAGCACACGACGGCACAAAATGCGAAGGAATGTGCCGGGGAGGGCGGCGCCGGCGCCACGGCAAATTGCGTACAGTCGGGATTCGTGGACAAGGACAAGTGCCCGGCGGACAAGAAGCAGAAGTACAAAGAGGTGAAGCGGGTGGATGTCATCCCAAAAGTTTAAAAATAATTAATGACTAATTGGGGTCATTTTCAACAAATCGACGCTTTGGTTGCCCCCGTTCAGACGCTTTTCGCTATGATGGTCGGTCGATGGGGGGGAAATGGCGGATGATTGGCGAAGGAACACAACAATTGGGACGAGAATGAATTGATGGGACGAGGATGAGGGAGGAATTGCGGGAGAGAATGAATGGGCGATTGGATGATGGTTGTTGTGTTGGGTTGTCCCTTTGGAAATGAGCAAAAAGGGGGGGGGGGGAAACGAAAGATGGCGCGGATTTTCGTATGCAAATTACACATTCTTTTTGTGCCCTAGCGGCGTTGTCAATTGGCATTTTCCCCCTTTTTCGGGCATTGCCAATGGCCACTTTCCTCCCCCCTTTTCCCTTCACTTTCTCTCCCCGCGTTCCATCACCGCCGTTTTCTCACATCGTTTCCATGCACAACCATTCATTCCCACTCCCTTTTCCGTCCGTCCCCCGCGGCAAAAAACTGTTGTCATTCGACGGCCGTCCGTCCGCCCCGCGGGGCGCGTAACACAGCGAACGAATGGAAAAGGCATTTGGCCGAGTGCCTATGAAAATGGTTGTGGCCAAATGGAATTTGCGGCGGGACAGAAAGATTTTCTAAAAAGGGACATTCGTTCTGCACAGCATTCCCTCTTCTATTGGTCCCCTTTGACTTATTCCGCCTATGTTTTCTGTTTTTCTCGCTTTTCTCTGCCGCTTTCTACGAATTTCCGTCCGTTCGTCTGTCCCCTTATCTTTCGTTTTGCTCTCTCTCTCTCTCCCTTGCCTCCTTTTCCCTCTTCCGTCCGCTCTTTCGCTTGTCCTTTCTTTCTCTGTCCTTCCTTTCTCCACCTTTCACTTTCTTCCTCTTCCCCTCCCTTTTTCCCCCTCTTTCAAAATAATAACTGTCCAATTCATTTCCCATCCGTTCATTTCGCCCGTTTCTTCGTTTATTCCATCCATCTCCTTCTGCTGCTGCACTTTTACTTCTTCCAAATGTTCGTCCCCAATGTCTCTCTCTCTCTCTCTTTTTTCTTTTGCTTTTTAATCCAATTTCTTTTTTCCCTTTTTCTCTCCCATTAATTTTCTTTCCCTTTTCCCCCATCTGTCACTTTCGCTCAATTTCTTTAAAAGTGACACCACAATATGATATATATATATATATATATATGTAATATGAATTTCCATTTGTTGTTGCTCTCTCTCTGCAAAATGCCCTTAGGCATATATTTGGTCAATTTCCAAAGTATTTTTTCCATTTTCTCTTAAAATTGCCAACTAATCATTTGCGCGAAATTGCCACACATTTTGAAATTCCTTTCCCCCCCCCTCCCCTCTCTCCCTTCTCTCTCGTGTTTGTTACTCTTTCATTATGAAATTGGTCTCTTTCTTTCTTTCGGTGCTGGGACGTTTCTTAAAAACCGCCACATTGGGCGTTTCTTAAAACCGCCAGGGCGTTTCTTAAAACCGCCAGGGCGTTTCTTAAAACCGCCAGGTGGGCGTTTCTTAAAACCGCCACTTTGGGCGTTTCTTAAAACCGCCAGGGCGTTTCTTAAAACCGCCAACTCATATGATTATGTATATAAATATATATATATTAGAAGTTTACATAACAACGCCCACTCGCTGCCGTTCACTTTCATCGCCAAGGCGGAGCCCAGCGCTCAGTTTGTGCGCGAGCCGCGAACGTTCTCCAAAAATATGAACTGACCAGCATAATATATTCTAAAAAATAAAATATTTAAGATATGAGTTGGAGAACAGACTTTTGTTAGAAAGCAATTAGGATATTCATTAAGGCAATTGCAAAATTTAATATCACAATCGTAACGTTTCTGATATTTATTTATGTAGCACACATCGTGGTTATAGCAACAATTATCAACTGCAAAATTTTCGAATATAAAATTGCTAATTCGTAATTTGTTACTTTTTTGAAAGTTGCAAAACCAGATTTTGGTACAACCAAATAAAAATTAAGTAAATAATTGTAAATTAATTTAATAAAGATTTTTAGTCTGTCACTGCTAGACTAATAATATTTCCGGCTGACACTTACTTGCACAACAAATAAAAATTAATAGATATTATTGAATATTTAATTTAACGGATATACATACATAATCATATGAGTTGGCGGTTTTAAGAAACGCCCTGGCGGTTTTAAGAAACGCCCAAAGTGGCGGTTTTAAGAAACGCCCAATGTGGCGGTTTTTAAGAAACGACCTAGCACCCTTTCTTTCTTTCTTTCTCTTCGTCCATCCATTCTTTTCCCTCCGTCGTTTTTTTCGTCCTTTTCATTTTCGAAATTTCCAATTTTCTTTATTTAATTAGGCAATTGGAATTTCCCCATTTTCAATTTTCCCCCGTCGAATGAATGTTTTCCAATTTTCTTTTTCTAATTGCCCTTTTTGGCCTTTTCTGTTAAATTATGACTCAAAAAAAGGTTGTTTTTTTTTTGCTTTCTTTGCGCCGCCTCTCTCATTCATTTTTTGTTCCTTGGCAAATTGTTTCCATTTCTTTTCTCCTCAAATCAAAAAACATACAATTTTTTAAATTTATTTCCCTCAATTTGTCCCATTGAAAATGGCAAATAATTCCCTTCCAAGTGACTTTGGCACTTAAATTCTCTTTGTGTGTGTTTTGTAAATGGATTAAAAAAGTGTTCGAGTCCAATCCAAACATTGCCCCCCCCCCTATAAAATGGTGGGTTTTCCTCCCCCTTTTCCACTTCCTCTTCCCTCCGTCACTTTCATTTTTAATTCCTTTCATATTTTTATGTACATAATTCCCTTTTTCCAATTCTGACTTTTCGTCACCTTTTACGCTTTTTGTCTGTTTCGAATGGATGGCGTGGCGGGGAGACCTTTCTTTCATCATTATTTACTGGGAAAATCGTACAAACTGTGCATAAATATTGTAAAGGGGGGGGGGCAATCCGTCGCATTGCTCCAACGATTTGTCCTCGGAAATTGAACCCGACAAACCCGACAACTCATCAAATTGAACACGACAACTCATCTTTCTTTCTCTCTGCTTATAATTTGTTGGCTCTTATTATTTTTGTTTTTTTAATTAAAATTGTAAATTATTTAATTTATTTTCCACAATAATTAATTTTTTTGTATTGATAATTCTGATTTTAAACTATTTTATTTTGATCATCACCCAACAATGATCAGAATCACTGATGACTTACTGATCAAAAGGATTTGATCAGAAAACGGGGCATTAAAATTGCCGAAACCCGCTGCTGATCAGTTGAGCATCAAAAAATGGGGGGAATAGCCATGATCAGACATTGGTCAATCAGTAGTTATCAAAACAGACCGATAGCGAAGGGTCTCTCTAATTGATCAGCGGAACTACCTCCCCTCCAAAATTTGATCACTGATTAGAGAATGCGATGGCATTGATCTCGCCCCCCTTTTGTGCCACAGATCGCCGCCACAATTTCCATTGATCCGCTGCAGCCAAGCAATGCCAACGTGACCATCCGTACGCCTGCGCAGCAGTTGCACATGCAGCAAATCCAAATGCCGGCCGCGGTGGGGCGCCCCTTCCCACTGATCCGTCAACAGAGCGCGCAGCAGACGCATTCGCTGGCACAGCTGTTCTACAAGCAGTTCAGCCTCAAAAGCCGTGCCCAATGCATTGTTGACGGACGAAATGTGGACACTTTTGGTAAGGGGGGGGGACGGCACATTAGACAAAGTCGGGAATCAATTTGGGAAATTCTCGACGGACTATTCATTATCCCTAATCATTTGTCTGATGTTTTGTGTGCACATACAAATTGATGAACACAGTGATGACGATGATGGCCTTCTTCTGCTGCACTCATCGACTTTCTCTCCCTTCCGGCAACTGCTCCTCTTTTTTTATTCCTCTTCTTCCTCTCCCTCCTCCCCTTCCTTTTCCTCCTTTCCCTCCTTTTTCTTCCTCTTTCTCCTCCTCTCCTTCCTTTTTCTTCCTCTTTCTCCTCCTCTCCTTCCTTTTTCTTCCTCTTCCTTTTGGCTCACGGATAATCGGACAGTGGACAATCCGACAGTAAATTACACTAAAAGATAATAAAATGCCGTCGCCGAAGGGGACCGATTGTGCCGTATCAAGAAAAAAGGAAAAAATGCAAATATATTGATGAGTTTTTGTAATAACCCTAAAAATCAAACGATGTGAATGTGCGATTTGTACTAAAGGGTGTGGAAACGCATTCAACAACCAATTTCGTTTTCTTCGTACACCATTAAGCACTTTTGTCAAAGAAATGTAAGAAAGTATGCATTGGAATTTTATTGATAAAAATTTCACCATAATTACGAGACGGCATTTGTGTGCGAGGAATGGCAAGAAAAAGCGCTTTTATTTCAATAAAGATGCCGCCGTCCCTTCAAAATGCCAATACATGTTAATTTAGAATGAAACAATTTTAGACTGCATTCGCACTTTTTTATTTGCATATTTTCCTTTTTTCTTGATACGGCACAATCGGTCCCCTTCGGCGACGGCATTTTATTATCTTTTAGTGTAATTTACTGTCAGATTGTCCACTGTCCGATTGACCACCTCTGTCGCATTGTCCTCACTGTCGGATCCAGTCACGTTCCTTTTCCTCCTCTTTTCTCCTTTCTCTCCTTTTTCTTCCTCTTCCTCCTCCTTTCCTTCCTTTTTCTTCTTCCTCCTCCTCTCCTTCCTATTTTGCGGTGCCAAATAAATTACTCGCGGCGTTCGTTCGCGTCGGTCCGTCCACCGCCGACACAATTTCCAAACTTTTCTCCCCTCCCCAAGGGCACCACGCCCTGCCCAATCCGTCGAGTGCATTTCCCCCCCCCCCCCCACTTTGATGAGTAACACCTGCCATGAGAATGGGAAAATCTCGTCTCGTCTCGTGATTCAGTGATCGGTGGGGGGGAATCATTGGGCCTTCACTTTCATTCATCCATTTGCCTTACCTTTTCCCAAAATATTGATGGGTTACGGGGGGGGGGGGCGATGGGTGGGCGACGTTTCTTCGTTTCGCTGTTCACCGATTTTTGTCCAACTTTCCCTTTCCCTTCCCTCAGCATCAAACACTTTATCCTGCTGCTGCTGCTGCTGCTGTTTATCCGTTTATCCGCTTCTTCCATTGCCAATTTAATTGAAGAAATTCACTTTTCATTTTAATTAACTATTTTTACATTTTTATTAATTATTTTTGGAATTTTCCAACATTTAATTATTGAAATTATTTCACATTTAAATTTTTAAAAGGGCAATGTTTTTAAAATTTTAAAAAATACAAAAAGCCATTTTTTCTGAGTGTTTGCCCATTTCCCTCTCCGAACCATCGCCCTTAGCCCCCCCCCCGCCCTTAGAAAATGCGTCGAACACCGACCCCCAAATTTGTCGGATGACTGAATCCCCTCCCTCTCCCCCCCCCAATTGCCCACCGTCCGTTGCCTTTGCCCGCCGTTCGTCGTCACTAATTGAAAGAGGCCAATTTTACATGGGCCAATGGCGGGTGCGGGCAAAAGACAGCCAATAATACACAAAACACTAATTTTCATTGGGTTCACTCTGAAATTCCGCCGGCAATTGTCCCAAATTTTGTTTGCCCCCGAGGGGTCGGTCCAATGGTTCCCTCCCCCCCCCCAAGGCTCCCTCTCTGTGATTTGGAACTTTGATGGATTGAGTGAGTGAGGGAACCGGTAAATGTTGTGTGCTTGTTTTGTTGTCGCTTCTCCTCCCCTCACAGGTCCATTTAGCATTTAGTGTCCCCCCTTTCCCTTTGCTTTTCGTCCATCGCTCCGTTTGGACACGACAAAAAATGGGAGCAAAAGGGTGAAAATGGGAGCAAATTTGGGACAGAAAAAACACTCATTTATTTCCATGACGGTGCCCCCCAATTTGAAACATTGCATTCACTCACTCAGTCAGTAGTCAGTCATTCATTTTTAGCCGAGTTGGGCTTCCCAATTAATGAAGCAAAGTGCACAGCAAGCGCTTTTACAATATTAAGGCCCGAGGGTTTGGCCGAAGCCGCCAATGAAGCGGATGTTTATGGTTATAAAAAATAAACATTTAATGATACTTTTTTTGTCATTTTCCTTTCTATGCATTTATTTCATTGCTTTTCCCCCTCCATTGTCTGCTCTGAAAATCGTTTGAATTCCTTGCCCATTCGTTTGCCGTAATATTTTTCCAAAAATTGGATTTGCGTATACCCATTTTTGCCATGTGGCTTTTCCTCCTCCTCCGTTCACCCACCACTTTTTTTTGTTCCGTCGTCCCCCAGGGGAAAGGAAAGTGATGTCCGATGCTTTCCCCCCCCCTTTCTCCCCCTTTCCCCCGTGTCTTTTGCTTCCTCTTCCCCCACCGCTTTTTCGCTCCCAATTTATCATCTGTCAGTTGTCCCCCGCCCCTCAATTACGTAAAACATCAAATATTTATCTTCCTCTTCTGCCCCCCCCCGTTTTTTGTTGTTCCAAAAACTGAATCGCAGCAAAATTTGTTACTTTTTGCGTAGGTTGAACAAAATAAAACTAATATAAAACATGATCACGCTGATTTAAGAAGCATTGATTGAATCAGAGGAATCGCACTGCCAAAATAACAATTTGAGAACAGTAAAAAAAGGCCATCCCGAAATTCCGCCCAAAAATGTCTCGCGTCGGATTGTTCGGCCAAATCTCCGAGATCAACGACCACCTCTTCCTCAGCGGGGCGGGCGTGTTGAGGCCGGAAAAGCTGAAGCAGAAGGGCATCACATGCGTGGTCAACGCCACGGTGGAGGAACCGACGGCGAATTTGCCGGGTAAATAAATTAATGAAAGGGATGACCAATTAATTAATTAATTGATTGGTGGCGGGCGGCAAAATGGCAAAACATTGGTGGCATTTCCAACTCATTCCACAGGCATTGACAGCGTCCGAATTCGCATCGAAGACTCGCCATTCGCCCGATTGGACCATTACTTTGACCAAACGGCGGACAAAATCAAATCAGTCAAGGTGGGCTGATTGGTGGACAAATTCTATCGAGTGGGGGCATACAAAAGATGCCATGGATTTCCGAAAATTTTTGAGGCATCAGAATGCCATCCCCTGGGGCATACCCCAAGGGGGGGGGGAAGGTGTTTGCGCGTTGGCATTTTGCGTCCCATCAAACAATTTTTTTTAATTCCTCTCCTTTTTGATGCGTTTTTATGCAGAATTCATCCGATTGCTTTTCCCTTTGTTCACCGATTCAAATAAATTATTTATTATTTAAATTTATTTTTAACTCATCAAAAACTCTGAACTCATTTTTCAATTCAAATTCAAAGTCCTCCCCTTTTCTGTTTCGATTTTTGGCATCTTTTGCCCCCCCCCCTTCCGTTCACTTCCCATTTCTATTAATTATTTCGGCATGGCCTTCTTTAACTTTTGTCTGTACTGCTCCAGGAACGCGGTGGCAATACGCTCGTCCATTGCGTCGCCGGTGTTTCCCGCTCCGCCACCCTTTGCATCGCTTAGTAAGCAAATTGATGTTGTTTTTGTTGTAGTGTTTAATTTTTATATTAGGGCTGACCACCAAAAAGCGTTTTTTAAAATATATTTTTACAATTAAATTAATTAATTATGTTATTTTAATGGTAATTTAATTGTTTTTTTGCCCATTTTCAGTCTGATGAAACACGAGCGAATGTCCCTTCGTCAGGCTTACCATTACGTGAAGTCCGCCCGTCCAATCATTCGGCCAAACCTCGGCTTCTGGCAGCAGCTGGTGGAATACGAGCGGAAATTGAGAGGTTCGTTCTATATGTTTGCCTTTTGGTGACTATCTAATGGTCCCCATTCGTTAGGCACTTTGGTGTAGTTGGTTATCACGTCTGCTTCACACGCAGAAGGTCGGCGGTTCGAGTCCGCCAAGTGTCAACTGATGGTACTGTGAAAATCACCTCACGTGATCAAATTAAGCAGAGACAGTGACACGGTGGCACGAGTGAACAGACAAACGGCGACGGAAAGCCAATCGATGGAGGGCGACACCGTGGCGATGGTGTGGCACTGCTCGACAGCGATAGCGCCATTTTGGGCACCCTTTTCGGCACTGCTTTTTGAGGTCGGCGGTTCGAGTCCGCCAAGTGTCAACTCCTTTTTTTCTAATTTTTAGGGTTCAAAAATAATTATAAAAATGGTGCTGATTAAACAATTAGGGTAATTGGTTTTTTATTTATATTTATTTATTTATTGGTTTGCACAAAATGCTTTCAATAAATCACTTTACCGTTGGGCACTTTGGTGTAGTTGGTTATCACGTCTGCTTCACACGCAGAAGGTCGGCGGTTCGAGTCCGCCAAGTGGCGCCAGACTGACCACGCCGACGGCCTTGGCCCGGTCCGCCTCCGTGCTGGCATGTGCCACGTGCGTGCGGTACATGTTGGCATTATTTATATTTATTTATTTATTGGTTTGCACAAAATGCTTTCAATAAATCACTTTACCGTTGGGCACTTTGGTGTAGTTGGTTATCACGTCTGCTTCACACGCAGAAGGTCGGCGGTTCGAGTCCGCCAAGTGTCAACTCCCTTTTTTGTCTCCCGTTTTAATCAGAGTTCCCAAGTTTTTTTTTTCAAAATAAGACAAAATGGCCTAAAAAGACCCCAAAAATAAGATTTTTCTAAAACTAATATTTGCGTGAAGGAAACGCAATAAAAACATGAAAAATTGACTTAAAACAATATTTTATTAGCATAAAAACGAAGGCCTGTCACGTTCTTGCCTGGTGTTCGCCGTTCGGTTGGTGAAATAGCCGGCCAACATTGCGGTCAAAACGGTGCCAAGCCCGGAAATGGAGCGGAGAAAGCCGTAAAATGTTTCATTGGCTGACGGGTCAACCTTCACAATGGCAAGGGAACGAAAGTGGACAGGACGAAAAAAGCAGATTTTGTATAAAAAAAGACCAAATTTAGAGATTTTAAACTAATTTTTTTAAGAAAAATTGGGATTTTGGTGTCCGGTGGCGCCGATAGGCGCCACCGGGAAAATTTTTTCAAATTAAAATGAAATTTGTTAACAGAATTTCACCAAAAAAATGACCAATTTTGAGATTTTGAGCCCATTTACGTTTTGGTGGCATTTTGTGAATTTCACTCAAAAAATGAAATAAAATGTAATTTTTTTTTAAAATCAAATTAATTCAAATATTCGCTTCAGAAAAAAATGAAAAATCAAAATAGTCATTCAAATTTTTCATTTTTTATTTTCAAATCCAAAAATAAGCACAAAATAAGCACGTAACGCTGAAATAAGCACAAATCTTAGAAATAAGCACACTTGGGAACTCTGGTTTTAATGTAATTTAAAAAGGCATAATAAACAATTAATAGTTTTTTTTAATTTAATTATTTTTACGAATATTCTCTGGTTTCAACTAAATCCGAGTTTGAATTAATGTATAATAATTTTTTATTATTGCCTTTTACCTATTTTTAAATTCTATTTTATCCTCCAACAAAAAATTTATTAAACATTTTTTGGCGGCATTGGCACCGCCGGACCTTCCTTCGCTTTTAAATTTTCAAATATTTACTAAACTTTCATGTCTTTATTCTTGATGCTATTGTCTTCCCCCCCCCCTTTAAGAAATGCCAATTTTCCCCCGATTTTCCCCGGCTTTTTCACCCCTCTCCCCGTCTCAGGGCACAACACCGTGACCATGGTGCCGGCAGAAGGGTCGGCGCTGCCCTTCCCCGACGTTTACTCGTCCGACTTGCGCGGGCACATTCTGTCCAACCCGGGCCCACCGCAGCACGACCCGCAGATTGTGGCACTTCAAAGGCGGCAGAGGGAGCGCGAGCAGCAGCGGGAGACGAACGCGGCCAACGCACGCGCCACCGCCACACTAATCCCAGTCCAATTGGTGGGGGGCGGGGGAAGTCGGCAAATGGGGGGACAGCAGCAGCACCAGCAGGACAACCACCACCACGCACGGTGAGTGCAGTACTGCTATTGTTACAATTCCGGAAAAATTTCAAAAATATTTACCGGCTTTGCCTAGCAGTACCGCCGGCATGTAAAAATGCCATGGACGGAGCTTGCTTAATGCGGGCACTAAAAATCCATAAAAAGTGCCAATTGCCATTTGTTTGTCGGCATTCGGACCAAAAACCAACTTTTATTTCCTCCCCCGCTCAGCAGAAACGGCACGGAAGCGTTGCGGCATCGGCACTCGGCCTCGGCACTGCCCTCGAGGCCCATGTTCCAACCCTTGTCGTCCCATTTCCATACGACACAGCAGAACGGCACAAGCGGCGGTACAGGTTCGGCCTCCTCCGTGCCGTTGCCCTGGCGCATGTCCTCACTGCTGCTGTCGCCGGCACCCCATCGACGGTCCACCACCTCGGCCGGCGGCTCCACAAAACTGAACGGCAGCGGCACACGGGCGGACAGCGCCTTCGGCATGTTCGGAGTGCCGGCCTTCCAAAAGTCGAGTTTATTCCCCGCTTTTTGATGCCCTTTCAAGTTTAACAAATTAATATAATACATAATTAATTTTGTATTATATTGTGATGATTTGATGCTGTTGTTCCCCCCTTTCCCCTTCTCTGAGCCCATTTTATCACTTTGTGAATTAATACAAATGAACTGAAGAAACAACAAAAAATTGATTTACAAAAGGAGAGAAAAAGGTGACGAATTAATTAATGTTTTTTACTAATTAAATACATAATTTAAAAATGAAAAAATTCCGTCTAATCCCAAAAAGGGATGAATCACTTCTTCTTCCATTGACATGGACAAATTTGGCAATTAAATTTTAAAATTG